>JAURVB010002213.1:0-51268 GCA_033002965.1 Piper betle | reverse complement strand
TCATCATAAAAAAATTAAAGCATATACAACGATTAAACGTACACCAGATTCCATCTCCATGAGGCTCCTACACTTTTCTTCAAATGCCAAGTGCAGAGGGAATGACTTTCTCATGTCGTGATAATATGAAGATGAAAGAGGTCTAGATTTCTCACCCTTACCCTTATATAACTAGTTACAACTTATCAAAATACGTCCATCAAAGTACCCATTTAATTAAATATCGAGAATGCTTACTATTAACATGTGGTATAATAATATAAGCAAATATATAAATATAGTCATTTGTCTAAATCACATGACTATATTTTTATGCAACCATCCTTGTAATCCAAGGATTCACATTAAATATAACTAATGCAAGGATATCAGCTATTATTGATACTAATTTTTCTTAATTTGTAAAAGATTGAGCTTCATTAGGGTTTTCTAGCCACTAGATTAATGTTGGATCAAATTGTAGTTCAAGTTCGAGTATGTTCAGCTTTCAACCATATACACTTGCCAGCCAAGTCAGTTGTGCGCGCATGTTATAAAGGCCTCGTGTGTCATACACGTCAGTTCTATATGAAATAGCAATTTATATATAATAATCAGAAATATACGAAGATAGCTTAGATATAGGCTTAACTCACTTTAGTGATTAGGCTCTTGATTAGTTGTCTTGGGCTAGTCCTCATGGGCTTGATACATTTCCTAGACACAACATGATGGCGTTAGCATAGCTAGAAACACTATCATGATCCAAACACAAATATAGGGATGTGGTCCAAAAACATACAAATTAAACAAACCCAAATCTCGTGGATAGAGCTATTAATAGGGTGGAGAAAAATTGCCCTTTTGGTAATATTGGAAATGTTGGACTCATTTTTTCTAATCTTCCATTCCATCGTTGAACGAAGGATTCTAGTTTACTTTTAGGTGCAAGCCGCTAGTTGGTTCAGAAATATCATTGCAAACAGGATTTCATTCGTTTTATACTTGTATTAAAGATGATGAGAGTCATCTCGTATACAGAAAACAATAAAAGTATCAATTTTTATGTCTACTTCGATTGATTTATCTTTTATGACATCCTACTTTGCTTCCACTAGCCAACTAATTGTCTAAAGCTAGGGACAAGAAACGATTTCCCAAAGAGTACACACAACCCAAAACCAAACATGAATCATCAATCTTGTGTTTCCATGATTAAAATCAAATGAATTGTCATTTGAGTTGGATCCTTTGCAAGTGGTTTACAAGCTCAAAGCATTATCAGGTGCCCGTTATGGTAAGAGGAATTAAAGTTGCATTACCCTCAAGAACTATTGGCATCCATATCATAAGGCGCCCAATTCCGAGTTGTTGCTTGTCATCATCTCTTCTTATGCAAATTCACAAAACCTAGCAAGATTAATGGTTCTAAGAAAATTCCCGTGCAAGTTTCAATACACTAATTCTTTTCTTAGATGGATCATTCTAGCCAATGAATTCACTTCGTGTAGAACAATGCACCCTAGTCCACAAACCACTTCTTTCTTCTACATTTGAAACTTGGAGCTAGGCATAAATATATATCAACCTTGCTTCTTATTTTCTTTCCATAGCTCAGATTCTTCGGCTTACCACCGACATCTATCCTCTTGCAGCTGTTCTTGAGGTTGTCTTCTCCAGGTTGGCCTTCCTTCCTCAAACAGCATTGATGTAGTTTTGATTCATAACTCTTGCAATGTGTGTCCTAATTTGCAGAAAGTAACCTAAATGGCAAGTGTGAGTGCAACCCAGATCTTAACCAGAGCGGGCATGCTCAACTGCGACTCCGAGGCCAAAGTGTACAGATCAAATAGTGCTGAAAACTTGAGGGATTTGGCCACGTCCCATCATGGGTTGAGGACGTTCAACAATGTGGACTCACTAAACCTCAAACAAAAACCCAGAATTATAAGCAGACAAGGTTCAAGGAAATGTCCAGAAATGGAAGAACAGGAAGTCCGGTGGTAGTATGTGAATCTACAGAGGTGAACATAGTCTATGTATGTGCAGAAATGGAACCATGGAGCACCACAGGGGTACTGGGTTCTGTTCTTGGTGGGCTTCCCGCTGCCATGGCGGTAAATTTGAATATATATACAATTTCAATTTATACTTTCGTGCATAATAAATGGTAATCTTCTCACATTGTACAACAAAGTGATGCATGTTTATATATGCTTATTGCAGGCCTACGGACACAGTCATGGCAATTGCACCACGCTATGATTAGTATACGGATGCATGGGATACTAATGTTGTAGCAGAGGTGGATTCATAGATTAATGTTCTCTTATTTGTTCAATTAGAATAATTTGTAAGCAATCTTTTTTGTTCTTGATGACAATTTGTTTCGTAGGTAAAAGTTGGAGACAGAGTTGAGACCGTGAGATTCTTCCACTGCCACAGAGAGGAGTGGACCGTGTGTTTGTTGATAATGAACTATTTCTTGCCCGGGTAAACCTATCACAAATGCTATTGTTCTATCTTTCTCTGCTTGTTCTAATCATATATACCATATTTGGATCGAAAGAAATACAAGAACTTTTAGACGTCAAAAGGTTTCTTCAGAAATTTAATGCAAAAGGATCATTACTGATTTAATTAGCAACATTGGGCTTGCATCTTGGATTGTTTTTTATTTTTTATTTTTTAGTAGTTCTTATTGATGATTTTGTTTGTTTGTTAATTTTATTGGTCTTCTCGGTGTAAATTGGGTATTGCCTTTTTTAAAAAATCTTCTACAAGGAATAAAATTGCAGGTGTGGGTCAATGCAGGATCAAAGCTCTATGGAACAAAACCTGGGGAGGACTACCCAGATAATCAGATGGGTTTAGCCTCCTGTGCCAGGTGAGAGCTGTCCCTAGTTGTTCTATTATCTAATTTTATCAAATGCCCAGAAAATGAAAACTGCAGAACTGTAACATTTTTGCCCTGTCTAACCATTGCAATTACATCTAATCAGGCAGCACTATTAGCTCCACTTCTTCTGAATCTGAATTGCAGCAACTACTTCACTGGGCCCTATGGTACTAAAGATCATTCTGTAGTGTTCTTGTGACCGAACTATGTGTTGTTTGTGATCAATTGGGTAGCTAGTTCATTGATTTTCATTGTGAAATTGAATATCTAAATGCAGGAGAAAATGTGGTGTTTGATGCTAATGACTGGCACACAGCTCTGCTCCCCTGCTATTTGAAGAGGATGTACCAGTCTAGAGGAGTTTACAAGAATGCCAAGGTAGTCTTCCCTTTGAACATTGTTTCTTGGTTAATTCTTAACGCTTACTGAGAGATCAATCTAATCTCAATTACCCAATAAACTGAGCTTTCTGATGGTTTTGAAGGTTGCATTTTGCATACACAACATGTCTTACCAAGGCCGGTTCCCTTTTCGGACTACTCCCTCCTCAACCTTCCTGACCAGTTTAAAAGTTCATTTGAATTCAATGATGGGTTTTGGTTTTTAAACCATAATTCAAATCAATCTTGCTTCTGTTCATCAAAATTAACCATAGATACACGTTTTGTAGCCATGACAAGCCTGTGAAAGGAACCAAGATCAATTGGATGAAGGCTGGTATTGCTGAATGTGATAAGCTTTTCGCAGTGAGTCCAAACTATGTGTTGGGAAATATACACTCCAGCGAAAACAAGCCAAAAATATTTCCCTTACTCGATGAAATGAATAGGAGACGCCCAAGATAAAAATGGATGGAAACTTTCCTCCCAATTTGGAAGAAAACCAACCTACTCGATCAACTTTGATTAAGAAATCTCTTACAATCAAGTATCGAAATAATAATTTGAAAAACTCTCCTAATCTAAATCGGATCAATAACAAGATCTGAAAGATACAATTCTTAAGAAATTGAGAAAAATATCATACACCTCAAATGAAAAATGGATCAATCTCACACCCATGATTACGACCCACTTCAACGAGATGATGAAGAACTTCTCCAAACTCTCCCTGTGAGTGAAACCACTCCCCGTTATATGTGGATAAACTCCACCCAATACATGTAGAAAGATTCTACCAAGAGTGTGAAAACTTCACCCCAATAAGGTGAAACTCTGCCCAAATGTGGAAAACTCCACCCAAGAGTAACACTACTCTCAATTACAATCCACAGACAAAGGTAGAGAAAGAAAAGAAATTAACCACTGTTGATCTTGTCGAAGAACCCGAAGTCATATCTTCACCTCACAACAAACAATTTCACTTTCTCTCCCACACGCACTACCAATAGTGACCCTGTCTAGATCTGTAATCCTCAAGTCTCCCTAAGGAGAACACTCCATGGGACTTCCCAAAGGGAAGCACACCGAACACATACCTCTAATCACATATTTATAGACTAGAGATATGAATACCACTTGGAAATGAAGAGCCAACTCCAAACACTACTTCTTAAGCATTGGAATCCTCACAAATGAGTCTCTTCACGTATTCCACAAATTCTCATCGAATTGCTGTACCTCTTGAGTGTGAGTTACCTTCTTCATACTTAAGCCGATAAACTCCACTTGTTCTTCAAGACCTTTCTCCCTTAGGAAGATTCACAAGCTCATACGTCTTGTTCTCATGCAATGACTTTAATTCATCTCGATGACACTTACCCATTTGTCTTTCTCTTTGTGACTAAGAGCTTCACTAAAGTCTTCAGCTCACCACTTTCTGTGAGAGTCACATAAGTAGACTTTGGATACTTTGTGGATGGCTTAACAATTCTACCAGATTTTGTTCTAGTAGCATCAGCCTCTCCTTGATCAACAGCCTGATTATCATCATGTACCTGTTGATCAAGGGGAAGGCCGATGCTACTAGAACAAAATCTGGTAGAATTGTTAAGCCATCCACAAAGTATCCAAAGTCTACTTATGTGACTCTCACAGAAAGTGGTGAGCCTGAAGACTTCAGTGAAGCTCTTAGTCACAAAGAGAAAGACAAATGGGTAGTGCCATGCGAGATGAATTGAGTCATTGCACGAGAACAAGACGTATGAGCTTGTGAATCTTCACAAGGGGAGAAAGGTCTTGAAGAACTATCTTCCACAACTTGATCAGACAACACTAAGCTCTGATACCACTTGTTGGGCCCCTATAGGCCCGTACCCAAGCTCCGAAACCACTGTTGGACCCTTCGGGCCCCCAAAAGGACTTTAAACAACCAAAGGAAACTCGCAATAGGTGTCACGGGCCTTTTCTTAATCCAAAAGTTAACTTAAGGAATAAGGCTTTCCCATTAGCCTATATACAAGTCGCCAACAACCTCTACGACCGATGTGGGACAAACCGAACACTATGCTCTCGAACTTCTCTTAAGCGCTGCAAGAGTGGAGCTCAATGGCGCCATCCAGAGAAGGGCGGGCGCCATTAAGGGAATAGCCAATGGAATGGATGAACAAGAGTGGAACCCATCAACAGATAAATAGATTGACATCAAATATGTTGCTTCAACAGTGAGCCCTTTCTTGATCAATCTAGTTGTACATCGTATTTTTACTAACCATGGTGGTCATATATATTGTTCATCAGGTGCTACAAGCAAAGCCAACCTTGACAGAAAATCTGCAAGCAGAACTTGGGTTGCCTGTGGATCGTAACATTCCACTCTTGGCCTTCATTGGGAGGCTAGAAGAACAGAAAGGATCTGACATTCTCATGGCTGCTATTCCCAAGTTCATCTAAGAGAATGTACAGATTGGTGTGCTTGTAAGTTAAAAAAAGCTACTTTATGAATAGTGAATACCATTTAATCTTTAGTTTTGGCTTTCTGGATACCAATGATTCCCTTGAATTATTTGTAGGGAACTGGTAAGCAGAAGATGGAGAAGCAGCTGGAGCAGCTAGAGGTCAAGTATCCAACGAAAGCAAGAGGATTGCCCAAGTTCAATAAAGCCCTTTCCCACAAGATCATAGCTGGAGCAGATGTGATGGTCCTCACAAGTCGATTTGAACCATGCGGACTAATCCAGCTGCAAGCAATGATATATGGAACTGTAGCAATCAACTCATACAACTCTATCTCATTAGCTTATACATCTTTGCACATTTGCATAATCCCTTTTAAACTGGTGCAGATATGCTTAGTGGCCTCTGTTGGAGGCTTAGTAGACACTGTGAAGGATGGCTACACTGGATTCCAGATGGGTGCCTTCAATGTTGATGTAAACTATCCTCAAGACCAAGTTTTATTTTTCCTCTTTTCACTTTGCAATTCTGTAACACAAAATCTGTTGTTCTGTCTTTTAGTCTGATGCTGTTGATCCTTTGGATGTGGCTGCAGTAGCCAATGGTGTTGGAAGGGCACTCAGTGTATATGGAACTCCTGCATTTACTGAGATGGTCCATAACTGCATGGCCCAGGATCTCTCATGGAAGGTGAGTAATTCTACGAACTTGTAGAATTCGGCTATGATCTAAAGGAATTGCAAATAGTGGGATCCAATAGAATTCGCATTACACCATCCGCCGACCATGAAAAATTTTACTACCAGGAAAATTTTTCAGGGTCGGCAAACTAAACGTGAGCTCGATTCAATCAGATGGTTCTTTCTTCTTTATTGAAGCATGGTTGGAGAAAGAAGCGTTGTAATAATTGTGATGAAAATGTTGCTTTAAGGGGCCGGCAAAGGAGTGGGAGAAGGAGTTGTTAAGCATGGGAGCAGTAGGAAGCGAAACAATGAGCAATGGAGTGGAGGTTGCTCAATTGGCTCCGGAAAATATGCCCAATCCATGAGCTATTGGGATGTCTGATTGATCTATATAAGCATGCATAATACATAATAACACAGCAAATAATGTGATGCATGCTTTGCTTATTTCTATATGTAACATATATATGAAGTTTGGGAACAATTTCGAATTATGTATCATTGATTATATATAATCCGGATTTCCTATACTCAAGTTGCATTGCATGCCTTTGTCTGCGATCATGCAATAGCTGTTCACGTATTCCATTCTGTTATTTTAATTAGTCCCATTGACATAATGAATTAGATAAATATTGAAGAAAAAACTAGGAAAAAATACCTTGATATATTATGGCCGAATAAATAAATTAGATCATCGTGACACTTTATCATAGCTTAAAAACTCGGACTCACTCTATTTGGCTGGTGATAGAGTGGAGTCAACTTGAAGCCGACATGAAGCCACTTACATTATTTTTTCTATTCTAATAAATAAAAGGTTATATAAAATTAGTATGTGATGATTTCTTTGACATTTGAAATTGACAAATATATTATTTATCTTCCTTTAGAATACTGATTTAGCTAAAATGAAAAAAACATGTTTTTACAATTTTTGTTTGATGATTTGGGAGTCAAATGGAGTCAATCTAAAAATCTTTTCAAAAGAAATTAATTGTAGACTTTGACTTGGGAAGTCATGAAGTGGAGGCTATTGGGAGAGTCATACTGTTAGAAAATTGACATAATTCATGGCATAAATCCCTTAAACTTCACCCTTCCGTATACAACAAAAAACATGAAAATGAAACCACAATATCTATCTCTTGTATGCTGATCAATGACAGCTAGGCTTAGTACCTATTTATAAAAGTTCATATATCTTAATAGTTACCTGATGACAATTAGATATAATATAATCACAAATCTCATACTCTATCGAGGACGAAAAAATTTCATGCTCAGGAGTTTAGAATCTTTCAAGTACCCATTTTTATAATCACCTGTTAATTGTAAATTCCGAAAATAGCCTTTGGTAGTGATAAATGGGGTCCCTGGCAAATTATAGACTCCCGAAATTTTTTCCTACTTCCCGGGCCATACAATCAAGACTAATAATTATATTGGGTGTGAGTCTACACATATTATAAGCATACCCAAATAATAGATCTAAACTGCCAACAAATGTTTTAGTTGTAACACACCAATTCGCCTTGAAAGGATAGACCGAATCATGCTATTATAATTTAGAAGTTACTCATTGGGCTATCGCGTATAGACTTTATGAAAGTCTTAACCCTCCGTGGAGGCTTAAGACAGATATCAAACTTGGTTTTTATAAAATATATGTAGATTTCCTATTATAAATATGGATTTTAGATTTAAAAGAATCCTATATAAATACCCCTAGCTGTAAGAAAGGTAGAACCTCTCCAACGACTATGAGCGATGATTTTAAAAATGCAATAGTTATTCTCAATTGTGTAAAAAGCACATCCCTGCTGCACTTTTGAGGTTGTATGTTGTTGTGCGCATCATATTCTTACTACTTAGTTTAAATGATTGACTTAAGTCTTCTTATTTGTTACATAAAAATGATGCGAGTATTTAAACAAGAGTCGTGATTACCTGTTCCACGTAACCTAATACACGAACTTCAAGTAGGTCTTCAAGTGGGGTGAATCGTAACTTCCTCAACCCTACTCTAGCACACAAACAACTACAACCAAATATGTTTTATGTATTGACTTAGCCCCTTGTCATGTTCCAGGACTCTGGGGATACCCTACAAATGATGGTTACCCTTGCCCCAAAGTATTGTAGCTCCACAGTAAAAATATAATAATATAAGGCTAAAACATGCTAGCACAACCATCATGACATACATTTGAATCATATAGAGTTCACATAATTGCATGTGTTTGTCATATAGTCATCCACAAAATACATAGTTTAAAACACACAACATAACGCATGGCCCTAGCCACCATTGCCATTGAGCCGCCTGATCCATGCACCTAGTTCGACCAATGCCGGGGAACCTCTCCTATATATAATATAAAACCTTGTCAATAATCAAATAAATTTAATTACCAGTTTGAATAATTACTAATAAAATTACAAGCTGGCAAATGGGTATTCCATTGCCCACAGGAAGCTTAGGAAACTTCAAAATTCCCTCATACTGGGTGGTAAGCAAACACACTTAAACGAGTGCCAAGGCGCACACACGGTTAATATTCAGATTCATACATACAATACTTATGCCCTCGTATCCTCCATATTACACTCACTAAAGTGCTTGAGTGGCAAAAGGAATGGTTAAGTTAGTGCCCGAAATTCTAGAAAAATGTTACGTTATGCAATACCCTCATACTCTACACTACCTCAAGGTTTGAAGGAGTATTAGTGCCGTCCATACATCCTATACACCATCTTACTCATAAAAGCTGTAAACCCTCATATTTATACATATAGGCTTGGGAGAAGATTCAATACTTAGTTTTTGAATCATATCTTTGGAAAACCCTCAAGGGATCTTAATCTTGAAGTTTTATTAAACACGTGTAGAAAACGCGACTAAATGGCTTGACATCAGATGGATTCGATAAAATGCAACCGATGCCGTCCTACGGACTTGGATAAGTAGAGCTTCGTATTTTAGTTGATGAAATCACCCATGATGCCTAGTACGTAGATGGGATATAATAAAAATCGGGTCACAGCAACATGTAGAAAGCGGCAAAGCCTCTACACAAGCTTAACACTTAAACATCACTTACTTATCTTAATTAGGTGCTAAGTAAAGATTTTAAATATTATTAGGTAATTTAATTAAGATTTTGGTTTCATGTTCACTTAGTAAGCTTTAATCAATTTTAGGGTTTTAATCGAATGGGCATCCCAAACGCTTTTTGGACGGGTCTAGCAAAGCCCAAATGGGCTGAAATTTGGATGGGTGAGCCCTAAAACTATAAGGTTCAAAGGTAAATTCCACCATGGCTAGCTCATGGGCCTAATCAAGAGGAACAAGCCCTATTAAGATTGGCCCAAGGAGTTGGAACAGTGTTCCTTGGCCAGGCACCAATTTTGTTATGGTTTGTTTATGGGCTAGAGCGCTTCTAAATGGACTTGGGTAAGTGGGCCTAGTTAGCTAATACATAGAGCTTGAGCCTGATAAGAGTTTGGCCCAATTTACTTTGTAAATGGGCTTAAGTGTGGATGGATTGTTTTCGGAGCTATCTGGACCATAACAAATTGAAAATTCGTAAATAAAATTGGGAACCTACCTAAATGGCCTCAAAATTGGTCAAGGTTATACAGAGACATAGGGTAAGGTGTGGACCAATTTTCACTCAAATCCAATATCATTAACATATTTTAAGGTAATTTACAACTAGAATGAAAAAAACTAGGGTTTTCACCCTGCATCCTTACACTATCAGAGCAAACACCTCCAAAACATACATAGATAATGCTTTTACCCATACTCAAAATTTATATATTAAAATTAGACACTTAGTGGAGCATCATATATTTTTACCAAATTTTATTACTTTAAAATTGGTGGCTTAACATATAAAATAATCACAGATTATGCTCACAGTCACAAACAGGATAGCAAACATAAGGCATACTTAGAGGTAATCTTCCTGACTATTTAGTAGTTAGATTGGGTTTAAAATTTTACCATGAACTCCTAGCATCAACATGAACAAAATGACATGCTTTTCATCAATAGATAATACAAGGTTAGATATTAAAAATTGGAAAAGTGGCGCTTATGTCATACTAATCGTAAAAGTTGCCACCTTTCCCCATATTCCCTCATACATGCAAATTATAGGGCATGGAAGGTAAAGCACCCAACATAAAAGTTGTAGATATACATGTAGTGAGTACAATTAAACATGAACGGTACACTTTTAACATCAGAGTGCCAAGATATGATTTTTGTACCAAAATACTATAGATCAGTGATCTACATGTATTATAAAAAACATATGTATTTCTTTACATGGCCAAATAAAATTTATGAGTACTAAAAGTTCTCCTAACATGTAGATATACATGCTACAAATTTCATGAAAATTAAAGCACACAAAACTGCAAGCGATACACATACAAAACAAACAATAGTGGCAGCCCAAACCTGAACCTAGTGAGGGAAGACTAATAGGAGGTCTTTCGAGGCATCCAACCATAGAGTCTACCAACCTTGGAGTCTACAAAGGCGGAGGAGGGTACTAGGAGCTCCAAGGAGGAAGAAGAAAGCCAAGGAGAGGAGATGAAGGTTGATGGAAGTGAGGACGGAAGGAGAAATGGTGAAAGGGTAAGGGATGAGTTTTACAAAAAAAAGGTTTGTTGGCTTGGTGATGTCATAGGTAGGGTGTCATATTTAAAGAAGTATGGATTGGATTAGAGAAAGAGGCATGACTTGGGTTAGCTAAAGAGGTACCCAAAACCTAAAAACTTAGGGTTTTTACCCTAAAGCTATTGAGCTAACCTTGAGAATTGCACTGCAAGTCTCAAAGGGGGTTAGTGTAGTCTAAAAGGGTTATCAAACACATGAAAAACACACAAAAGACACACAAGGGACTCAGTCCTAGCATCTAACTATATACAACTCGACTGAACCGATCATGAAAAATTCGGGCGTATAGCATCTAAACAGGCGTACCGAGTGCCAAAGGAGGCTAAGGCTGGACAAACATACATCATACAATACACGAACCACGGCAAGAAGGGTTGGACCCTACTATCCCAATTCGGGTAACAACCGACCCGATAGTAAAACCCTCAGGAGGACAACTCAGGTTTTACATTAGTTGTACATTTGACCTAGTAAAAAAATAGTCTGATATTTCTATTGATCACCGGCTGTCATTTCAAAGTTTGTCAATTAAGAGCTTCTATCTTGAATACTTGTTTTATGGAAGTGCACAACAAAACCTCATCCTTTATCCAAAGGCAAATAAGTTGGGAGTGACACTATCATACTCTATTAAATTAGATTCAATATATAGATTATGTTGAGATATTTTCCTCCTCATATGATGGCAGTCAGCAAGTGGTTGACAATGGCGTATCAAGTTCGACGAGTGTTTGAAAATGGTGCAAAGTGAAAATCAAGGTGTTTCTCATGATCGGGAAAGAGAGAATTGTTGGAGTTATTCCCTTTCATTAGAAAGTGTTCAATCACATAAGAAGTAGTAAAGACATGAAGATATTCAAAGAGGTATGAAGAATTTGAGGAGAATTATGGAATACATAGATGAGACTCATTGATAAGAAATCCAATGCTCAGGGAGGAATATTTAGAGTTAACTCTTCATTTCCAAGGTGCAAAACCCCACCTTCGGTTAGGATTTTACTCATTTGTTGCATTTCCTGAGTCGGGCTAGTCTTGAGTCAGTTTAGCTTTCAGAGCTACGAGTATGGAGCGCAAATGGTTGTATGAGTATGTTATGGAGGCTGGATATGCTCGATATGCTGATGATAACTATAGTTATGCTACAACTATAGTTATGCTACAACTATAACACCTCGATTTCGGTTCACCTAAGAGCCAAATTAGAAATGTTACAATCGAGTTAAGTCATGTCTAAAGTTATTGGTCAGTAAGACTCGATCAATAAAATAGATCAAAACAACTTGCTTAGCATCATAAGAATGGAAGACATTGTTAAATATGCGCCAAAATACATCAAATATAAATAAAAGTAAGAAAGAAAATAATTGCGTTAAGCTTAAGTGTCTGTAGCATTTATCTGTCCTCCCACCAAAGTCCACTTAGGATTGCAAGACCTATATATATATATATATATATATAATGTAAAAAAAGTCAATAATAACGTGTTAACTGAGTCCAAAAAATAACTAGCATAAACTGGCAAATGGGTATTCCATTACCTATGAAAACTTAGGAAACTTCAGATTGCCTCACACTAGGGCGGTAAACAAACATACTTAAACAAGTGCAAGCACGCATGCACGACTAATATTCATATTCAGACATACAATGATTACGCCTTCACATCCTTCATATTACACCTGCCACGGTACTCGAGTGGTAAAAGGAACTGTTAAGTTAGTGCCACAAATTCCGAAAATGTGTTGTGTTATGCAGTACCCTCATATTCCACACTACTTCAGAGTTTGAAGGAGTACTAGTTCAGTCCATACATATCTCCATATCTGCTCACTCTCTTATTCGTGAAACCCATAAAAATGTGTGTACTTATATAATAGGTTTAGTGAAGAAGCTTGTATCATATATTTCTGGAGCTTTAGTTTGAAAACCAACAAGGGATTTCATCCTTGTAGTTTTATTAAACATGTGTAGAAAATACGGCTAAATGGCTTAACATCGGATGGATCCGATAAAATGCTGTTGATGTCGTCCTATGTCTAAAACACGATTAAACTCAACACACAGAGAGTAAAGTAGAGATCAAGCAAAGAAAGAGTCCTATGAGCCTATGGTCCAAGCTCCAAGTGCATCGACCCATCTACAGCGAGCTTGGACTCCGTAACCTACATCAAAACCCACTTCTAAGTGAAATATTGACATCTGTGTGCTCACATCATGAGTACATACTAATAGAGAAAACTGCTAGATAAACCTACAATTAAATATAAAGCAAGCAAATCGAGATATAATAAACAAAAGAACTAATAAACAAACAATAAATAAATAAATGCACTCATGAATAAATAGATAAACAATAAATACATGACAATAATAATACTCTAATAATAAAATAATAATAATATAATTATACTATATAAATGCACGGCTAAACATGGGTAATTATCATATTACTCGTGTTAGTAAACATTAAAATAAATAATTAATTATTCAATAAATAAATGAAATAGTTAATCCTCATTAATCATGAATAATAATAATATTATAGTTATACAATACAAGAATACATAATTAAATACAAATAAATAATAACATACATGCGAACAAACAAATATATATATATATATACACACACATATAATACAATTCATTAAACATAAATAAGACTAATATTAATAAATAAATATATCATTAATAATAATAAATAATCATATAAACATGCATTATAATCAATAAATACACATAATAAAAATGAATAATAATAAATAAAAATAAATATAATAAATAAAGTAAAATAATCAAACATACAAAGATGCTAAATCATATGAATATACATATAAAGTAATATAAGGGTTCTCGAATTACCGAAAACGGTCCAAAAATAATTGAACTGAGGCAACTGGCTGAACTGAATGGCGTTGGGCCGAGTTAACTTGGTCTGTGTTAAATAAATTGATGGGTTGGGTCGATTCGGCTGGTCTGGATTGATGGATATAGACACGAGCTTGGATTGGCAGAACTCGGGCATGACCAGGCAGACGTGAATGCAGACAGGTCGATGCTAACACGGTCAAACAGGCCAGACAGGGCAGCCGGTGCCCGTCACTGGAAAATGCCGATGGCGGCACGGTGGAAGCTACTGCCAGTTGTGATCGAAGAAGAGATAGGACAGGGTATGTGATGGTAGTGACAATCGGTAAGGTCCGACCGTTGGCTGGCCGAAAAACGGCCGAAAAGGGGCAATATCACTACTGGGTGTGGCGACATTGCCAGCGGTATTCATAGCCACATTGATGGTCATGGGTGGTCTCAAAAGATTGAACGTCAAGTGACAGAAACTATCTGGGCTAACTGTCGATAATGTTTGGCCGGTGGCTAGCTGGAAAATGGTCAAAGATAGAAAATGCTGTTGGAAAAGTGTGAGTCGCTGACGGGAATAACGCCACGACGGATGTTGGTATTGGTCTCAAATAGAAGATCTTAGTGACTAGAAGTTGTCGTGGTCATTGGTTTCACCGGAGGACACTCACTGGTGCTAGAAAATGGTCCGAAAGGTGGTGGCACTGATGATGAACAGTGATAAAAACTCGGTTGCTAGTGGCGAATGTGGACGGCACTGATGCTTACGTTGGGTATGGACCGATAGCTAGGCCACAAGGTGGTCACGACTGTTCTCTCCAGTGGCTAGCCAAAGTGGTGACTAGCACTATGCTGTAAAGCTTTGAAAATGTGGGAAGTCATTGAAAATCAAGGGGAGAATGCTAGGGTTGACATGGAAGGATCAGATCTTGCCACGATGGCATGATCTAAATGTCCAATAACTCGTGGTCTAATGGAACCCACCTATGAGTATATGCAATATACATATAGATGAAAAGCCTCAGATCGAGACCATCAAAAGTCAAAACTGACTTGAGTCTTAAAAGTGACTCTATAGGAGGGCAATTAAGGCAAGAAGGCTAAATGAGCCTCGAACCCTGAATTCAATCAAGCTAGGCCTTCATGAGCACAATTCGATGATCCAAAATCCCTATTTCAATGACAAATTTGTAAAAATGATGACATCAATATTTTAGTGGCAAAATTATGATAGCATCAATTTTGACACCGAAAATCGGTGGCAAATATCTTTGTTATGAAAAAATTCAGTAACAGTTCGATGACAAACTTATGAAAAAAGATGACATTAATATTTTTATGACTTTTCAGCTACAAATTTTTTATCAGTTTATTTCAATGATAGCTTGGTGGCAAAATTGTCACCGAAAATTTTGTTGATAAAAGACCCATTTTCCACTAGAGTTGTTATTTTATTGGTTCAAGGCATCGTTGCAAAAATCAGAATCGAAATCAATCGTTTTCGAAGGAGTCGAAATCAAAATTGGAATCGGTCTAAACTGGCAGTCTAACGGACAGAATCGGTTCAGTTGAATCGATCTGAATCGGTCCAAATCAGTCATATAATAATTTGATAACTCATAACATAAATATATAAAAATTAGATATTGATGTAATTTTGATATTATTGTGTGTATTATGTTTTATGATATTTTTTATATTTTTTGGATTTTTTAAATTTATTTTAATTAATTATTATTTTTTATACTAGTCGAAATCGAGTTAACTTTTAATTACGAGAATGCGACTCCAGACCGTCGTCCCCTCCTGCCTCTCCCCGCCGGCTCGCCACACCCAGACTCCTCCACCGACCCTGCCCTGCTCTGTCTCCCTTGCGCATCTGCCTCGCCCTGCCACCCTGGTCCCGTCGGCCCCAATCCGTCCCGCCGTCGGCCCCCACCCCTGCCAGCCTCACCTCCTCCCCGGCCCCGCCCGCCCTACCGAGAGCAAGGGGTATTTCCGTTATTATAAACTTTGAATTCTTATTTTATCCATGCATAAATAATTTATATAATATAAAACTAAGGGTATTTTAGTAATTTATCCAAAACCGATTCAAAAATCGATTCTACCCAAATTTGAAACGAATTCCACCCGATCCGATTTAAATCAACCGATTTCAAGTGGTGATCAGCCGATTTTTTCAACAGTGGTTCAAGGATCATACGAGAGCATGTCTGTAATATTTTAACTCTTTGCTAGCAACTGAGGGTTCTTTGGGTCAAAAGGTAGAGCACTTCAAAATTTATTTGAAAAGACGGTGATTCAATCCAACCAAGACAATTAAATGGATATATCATTTTTATTTGTTTTGTCCATGCCCCCAACCTTGTTTGAGTATCATGTGAAAAGTTCTAACATATACTTTACTCTTCCTAGATTAGAGGTCTATAGGAATGCTCATTCAAGTGATCTGGTACTTTATGATGATAGTTGGGTAAGTTGATGAAGGTGTTGTAAACCAAGCAGATTGATTAATTAGGATGTGAATCAAGATTAATCAATTATAATCTCCTCTCCTGTAATGGAGTAGCACTTAAATTTGCTTCTAAACTTATCCAAAGCAAGCAGAAGAATCACAACCATGGCATAATCTACTACACAAGATCCTTAGACCTCAAAAAGAGCCTAGTCTATATTGAGCATTGCTCTGTACGGTGTAAATCATTCGTTAAGAAGCACAAAGTACCGTGATTAGAACAGTCATCAGTAGCCCAACAAAAAATAATACATAAAACCTGAAAATCTGCTACTTATTGCTAATAGGTAAAGCAAATGCACATTATTTACAGCTCAGAAAATAGTATTAGACAAGAAGAGACTAATCTAATTCTGAGTTAGGCATGTTGTGGATGCATCCACAGACATTTGCAGACACTTGCAGAAGTGTCTACAACTGTTGACACCATTATAGTGTCTGTGAAAGCATCCAAAATCTGTGCAAACAATCTGTATTTTATATATAGACGTGGACCTAGCACGGGTGTGTGCATGCATGCATGGTTCTTGGACAGCCGTACCTATTAGTACCTCTTTCATTGTTTAAAGTAATTCCTGAGAGAACACTTCAAATTTGACATATAGCAAAAATTATAAATCTCACAGTCAACATATCAATTTCTTGTTGTACTTTATTAGATTTCATATCAAATCATCGAGTAAATAAATCACCTTAGGTATTGGTCTTCTAAATCATAAGAAGAGTTTTCCAAACCTGAATTCTGGACAATGGGATATCAGAACAAATATTGCTTATTGATTCAGGGACCATAACCTCCTTATTTATAGCTATAGTTACATAAATTTATTTTCACTCATCATGAGAAATATAAAAGGATATCTACACATTGAATTCTACACTTTTCACATTGAATTCCACACCTTAATTTATAGCACATAACCTTTCACTTTAGTAGATCAATTTAATTTAGGCCAACCTTATATAATAACATATGACACAATTCTTGATTCACGTATATATTTATGTCAAACATCCAATATTTCTAGCCAAGGAAGATCATCATTATGGTAATGCATATTCTATAAACACCATCCTAGCTGCAGCGTATGACAATTTAGGATGGTGTGAGGCAATGTTAAGATTCGAGAGAGAGTGTCAAATTAATATTTTTGTTTAATTGTTCAATGTTTAATTTATGTTATGCTACATTCTGATGATTGTTTGTATGAATTATTTATATTTTGTTTGTCTCGTTCAATAATGCCATATACACCATCATTAATCTGTAACAATTATAATGTTAATGTATATAAAAAATATCTATTTTCACTTTCCTTCTCCTTTAGGGAATTTCGTCCTGAAATTTACCATAACTAAAATAATTCAAGAAATATATCGATTATTTCATTCTCTCCCCCATAAGAAAATTTCTTCCCCAAATTTGTCATATCTAAAAAACAAATCTGGATACTTGGATTTCATTTCTATCTCTGCTTCCCAAATAGCCTACTCAAAGTTAAGATTCTTCAATTGATTTTCACCATTGGAATATTCTTGGAGCATAATAGTTTCTTTGTTCTATCGAGCATTTGAAAGGATCTTTTCGTCGGGAACCGTGGTAATTGTAGGACCCTATTTTTTGGCACAAAGACCAATTGAATTGCGATGTTGTAATTTGAAAAGTTGTTCATTGGATAATTATCATATAAATTTTAAGAAAGCAAATCTCAATCTTCAAAAAGGCTTAAGATAGTAACCATACAATGCATGCTAATCATAATACCAAAAGACTGTTTTTAACTTATAGGCTTTTAATATGAACATTCTGAGTCATGGGAAATGCAGAACCTCCCTGACAACTAAGAGGGTGATTTACAAATACGATGATCACTCCAAACTACACGAAGAAAACACCCCTAATGTAGCTAAGATAATCATAATCCAAATATATGATCTGGTTCTTATATTTACTTCCAGTGTTTGGATCTTATTCGTAGATGATACTGAACTTATGGTAAAGTAAACGCTGGATTATGGTTACTTGCTTCACATACCCCACAAGATATATTATTGGCACAAAGGCATCATTAAGTGCCAGAGCATCATACCCTAAGACTTGTTTTCATATGGATGTTCACGAGGTATGAACCCCACTGTCCATGTTTTTCAATACGCAAACAGTTGCAACCAAATAAGTTTCATTTACCTTAAGAACTCCTCGTCATGTTATAAGACTTTGAGGCTTACTACCTTGAAAATGATGATTAGCCTTTGCCCCAAAGTTAGTACCATATAAGATGATTATGATAATAATAAAGTAATGAAACACATGTATGCAATCCATCATCACATAGACCCAATCCAAATCATGAGAGGTTCGTGGAAAATTAAGGGTACAAACCTACACAATAATACAATCCATACTTTCAAAGTTCATCAGTCAAATCCACAAAATACATAAGTCCCATAACAGTACAACACCACCCCCTCTGATCCGACTGCCTATGTCGGCCATGCCAAGAGTACTCACCTACATAGATATAAGAAAACTATTAGTAATCAAACAAGATATTACCGGTCTAAAAATGACTACTAATAATTCAATACTGACAGATGGATACCTTCATACCCACGAAGAAAATTTTAAACTTTCAGAATACTCACCTAAATGACCAAACAATATATTCACAATTTATGTTAGACAAGTAAATGCCAACACATTTTTAAACATACTTACACCCATGGTTGCAAAAATTGAAATCAGAATTGGAATCAGTTTTTGAGGAGCCGGAATCGGAATTGGAATCAGAATCGGTCTAAATCGGACAGGAATTGATTCAGTTGAATCAGTTTAGTTGAATCGGTCTAAATCGGTCCAAATTGGTTATATATAATAATTTGACAACTCATAACATAAATATATATAAAAATTAGATATTGACGTCATTTTGATATTATTGCGTGTATTATATTTTATGATATTTTTTTCATATTTTTTAGATTTTTTGAATTATTTAGAGTTGAGTTATTATTTTTGACTCGAGTCTGGACATGAGTCAAGTTTTAATTACAAGAATGTCACGACTGTTATTTCTTTCCCCTTCGCCTATTCTCTCCCGCATCCACCCTCCTTCCTCGACGTTGCCACCGCCACTGCCGCCGCATCCCCCTCCCCCGCTAGCCCCACCCTATCCCTCCCTGCCGTTGCTGCCCCACCCTGCCTTCCCCCACCGATCGCGCCCCGCCCCCTGCGCCCCACCCCCCTGCGCCCCTCCCCCCCCCCCTCTAGATCATCCCCCTTGCCCCCCACTCAGCCGCCCCAGTTGCCCAGTCGCCGCCGTTGCCGCTTGCCATCACCGCCCCATCCTCCCCTGCCCCGTCTATCGCCACCGTTCAGAATCGGCCGATTTAAGAATCGGCTTAAATCGGTTGGAATCGGCCGATTCATGGACCGATTCGGATGAAAACTGATTCAAGTGGTTTTTTGAATCGGAAACCCTCCGATCCGAGTGGAATCGGCCTATTTTCATAACACTGCTTACACCTTCACATCCTCTATATAACACCTACCATGATACTTAGACGGCTCGGATAAAAATGTCATAAACTTTGAAAATGTGTTGTGTTACGCAATATCTACTTACATTGCACAGCTTTAGGATGTAAAAGAGTACTAGTAAAATTCTTACAACTCGTACCACTCATTCTCTTGTTCGTAAAATCTGCAAAACCACATGTATTTATATAACAAGCTTAGGTAGGGGTATATATATATATATATATATATATATATATATATATATATATATATGGAAAAAAGATTGTTGTATTAGAGTATAGCTATGTTGGCTGTGATAGAATTTGATTACAGCCCTTAGATGATGATCCGACGGCTCAAATTCAATCCCAAAAAAAACTGTTTCTCCTCCCCACCATCCCTTTCTCCGTTCCAGCGTCCACCGGCAAGTCCGCCGTCGCCGGCGGAGTCTTCGTCGGCCTCATCAAGGGGGCCGACATCATGTTCCAGCGCTTTGTCCCCCTCGTCCCCGTCGAGGTTGGTGTTCATGCTAGCCGCGACGCCCGGCACCGCACTGCCCCTGCTCTGCCTACCGCTTGCCCTGCCAAGTTCACATTTTTCCATCGTCGACTACATCGCTGATGTCCACAAAGCTGTCGCCTACGCCAGCCATGCAGCTGTAGTCCTCCTTTGATCATGAATTCGCCCTCCCTCGCCGAGGCGGTTGTCATGAGGGCGGCCAATCCGAGCAAGTCGTGAGGGCAGTTGACGGCGGGAGCTGGCGGCCGGGGAACGAAAACGGCAGGGACAGGGGGAAGGAATGGAGGCGATGGCGAGGCGGCGACGGCACTGGCCGGCGGCGGGCGGACAAAACAGGGGCAAAAAGAGACTGATCGCGCGGCAAAGCAGGGGAGAACGAAATGGGAGGGGTAGTTTCATAATAAAAAATTTACACGCTGCCAACTCGAGTCAATATTATAAAATAGATCAAAAAAATAAAAAAATACAGTAAATTCCACAAAATAAAATAATTTCGTAATAAAAACTTATGGTATTTTAATTTCTTTTTTAATATTTTTTGGGATTTATTTCGTAATATTGACTCGTGTCAGGAGAGAGTAAAGTTTTTATTATAAAATTACCCCTGCCCATTTCCTTCTCAACTCGTGTCAATATTACGAAATAAATCTTAAAAAATATGAAAAAATATGATGAAATACATCCCGACTCGATCCCAACAGGGGTAGTTTTGTAATAAAAACTTTACTCAATCTCGACTCGAGTCATTATGATGAAATACACACCAAAAAATATAAAAAATACTATAAAATGCCAAAAAAATAAAATAATCAAGTTGTAATTGATTTTTTAATTTTATGGTATTTTACTCGATTTTTTCATATTTTTCGACATATATTTCGTAATATTGACTTGAGTCGGGAGCGAATCAAGTTTTTATTACGAAACCACCCCCAGCACCTAATCTCCTTCTTCTCCCCCCGCCTCTGTTTCCCGCTTCGTCCGTTCCCGCTTCATCTGTTTCAACTCATTAGAATCATACCAGAGAGGCGGGATATGAAGTTTCTGAAGCTCCAATAAAAAAAGTGTAGTTTTTTAATAAGAGAGGTTGTAAAAATGTTCATAGCAATTATAACAATGATTTTATGCAATAGGATATTTTAGGCTTATATGATGTATGGTTGTAAATGTTGGGAAATATTGTATTTTTTGTGTGGATTGTAATCTTTTGTAATGTTATTGACTGACGATAATAATTTTTTGTTTGTTTATATTATTTTTAATATCATATCCATGTCATTTGAAATACAATCATGATATATCGTACTTTCTTTTTGTTTATTTACATAATTACAACATCTTAAACTTTTATTAAATATTAATTAAATAAGATTTTGATAGATTCGAACTACCATTCCTCGAGAATTTCTTGAGTGCTTTGTTTAAGTTATTGAAAAATATAAGCCGATGGTATTCATTCAGAACCCAACTAAAAACCAACCATCAATTGACAATTTAAGTCAATCCATCAAAGCAAAACATAACTAAATGATATCCACTAATAAAGCATCATTTGCTAGTAATAAGAAAAATATCCACTTAGCAAGTTTCCCATTATTTCTATGGACATCTGCATAACCTTTTGAAAATACACAAAATACATATTCAAACCCATGCAATTTAACTATATATCTTGTTCATATCTTGAGTAGAAACTATGCCTTCCTTGATACTCTTCAGTTTCTTTGAAACTTCATCAACTGCAAACTCAGTTTCAGAGCCATCCAAAGGTCCAACCAAACTCAGAGATCTCAAGTGCATTGTTGCCTTCATCAGAATATAACTCCATTTGATTTCATGTTCACAGGATCTTTGGACATTGAATTGCAAACCTCAAGGAAATTCACTTTTGCCTCTTTGCCTCGAATCCTATGAGCCTTAGTTGTGTTGAAGGTTCCCAACCCGACTTGTACCCCCTTAAATGGATCTCTTATTTCAGTTAAAAGTACATAAAACGATGGCAAAATAAAGAAATCTGGATTTTTATTCATCTGTGATGTTCAGCCATACTCCCAAAATATGGCGACTAATATAGAGAAGTTCATCCCTAACAAAATAATAGTAAATCAGATCTAAACAATAACTGACTAGACCAAGCCACCAATAATAATAAAACAGCAAGCAAACCGACTAAACCAACACATGACTAATAGACACGACTAATAAGCAAACACATGACTAATAAAATAGCGGCTCCAAATAAATAATTCCAGCAATGAACTGCTGTATGCCTACCCTTTCCCCTTGTTCTTCTTCTTCCTCCTAGAATAAACAATATTGTATTGAGGATAATCATATTTAGTGAAAAGATCTTCATCTCTATTGTTGGAAGACAGAGGAAGCCCACTAACTCCAAGGCGTAGACAAGAATGAGAAAACAGGAAATTTGTAGAACTAGAAGTAGAAAAGAAAGTAATGTTGTGAAGCTATAGCGATGTCAAACCTGACCCCAGGCATGGACTCCTGCATCTGTCCTGCTTGCGCCAACCAAGCAGAGTTCTCTCCTATCCAGTTTAGTAATCCAAAATCATGCATTAGCCATTGGCGAAATTTAAGCTTCGCCAAATGAATATTCTCATACAGCCATAAAGACTCAATAAAAAGCAATTTGGCGGGATTATCAGCCCTGCATCCCATAAAGAGACGCTTCCTCTATTTCCGCAGCAGTTAAATATAATAAACCTAATAATAAAATTAAGATTATTAAAATTAGAAGCAATTGAAAGTTGATATATAATCACTTGAATCATACAGTAAATTCAATTTGATATATAATACTGCAAAGAATCATACTTGAAGTCAACAAAGAAAATTGATATATAATCACTTGTTAAAATCCAACAACCATACAGTAAATTCACCTTCAGATCTCTGTGGTATACTCCTCGATGATGACAGTAATCAACAGCATCTATAAGCTGCTGAAAATACAGCCTAGCCTCTGCTCCTTCAAATGTCCAACCAAACTCAGAGATCTAAAGTGCATTGCTTCCTTCATTAGAGAGTTTAAAGCAGAACCATGCGGAATCAAGATTCAGCAAATTTCTAAAAGCAGAGATGAATATATTGTCATCCATGGGAAATCAAGATTCAGCAAATAAAATAAATACCACGAAGAACTGAAAAAGAAACTATGCTTTCATATCTGTCTCTAACTCTCTTTTTTATGAGTTATGATTTCACATCTTACAAGTCGGAAAGAAAATTGTATAAGGATCAAAATTCAAAAATAAAATAAAATGATAAAAATTATAAAAGCATTAAGCACCAACACCTACATGTTAAGTAACAAAACGTAGAGGAGACTTGAAGAGGCAGCAACAGAGTACTTTGGACATAAAAAAAAGAAAAAAAATTTCAGACTGGTATCAATTTATTTAAAACAGCAAAGGAGGTCCATTGTTTGAGGTTTTGTTAGCATCAACAAGGTAACAACATAGATAACAACAAGGTAATACGACAGACAAAAGAACAAATTTTCAGAATACCATCAACAAATTTAGTTGCTATGAAGCAGAAAACAAAACTTAGTAAGAACATATAACCATGAAAGGGCGATACTTGGGATCAAAGAAGAAGCTTTGGTGAAAGAAGACGGTTGGAAGTTGTGCTCCTCGTCGTTGAACTCGTGGAGGAACTCCTGGAAATCAGCCTCGAAGTCGAGGTCCTCCACTTCATCCACATCGACGAGGTATGAGCCGACGCCGGGAGGTGTCATGTGGAGGCCTGGGCGGAGGTCGTCGGCGGTGAAGCAGTGAGGTCTTTGCCGCACATGATCGGAACACAGGGGCGGCCGTCGACTTCATCTCCAGAATGCAATGCAAAGTTTTTGTCTTTTTCTGAGCGTCGGATGAGTTTTGAACGGTGAGATCAAAACTCAAGCACAGCCAACTTGGCTGTGCTGCAGCACAGCAACCACGAGCTCATATATATATATATATATATATATATATATATATATATATATATATATATATATATATTAATCTTTCAGGATTTCATCTTGAAAACCATCAAGGGATCTCATCCTTAACATTTATTAAAATGTGGAGAAAAGTTGGCTAAATGGCCCGGCAAGGGAGGGACCCGATAAAACGCTGCGGATGCCGCCCTATGTCTAAAACTTTATAAAATCTCACTCAAGGAGCAACACAGAAGTTGAAACAAAAGGATCCTACAAACCTGAATAAGTTGAGCTCATTGTTTCAACTCTGCAAGCTTCACTTTGGTATCCTAAAAAGTGAAAAGGAAACCATAATCACTCGCCAACCAACAAAGCACACAAAATGAGGCGAAGCCTCCCCATAGGCATAACACACTCATAGGCTTAATTAACTCCAATCATTTTACTTAATGAGTCGTCAAACCTAATTATGCAAACTTAATTAAGGTTTTGAGTTCCAAGTACACTTATGGTTTAGTTGAACAGACTTAATCATACGATTTTTGCGCCGGTCAAACAGTGTCCAAATGAGCTAAGATTTAGTACTAGTGGGCCTGACACTTAAGAGTTTGATACATAAAATTTCTATATGCTGGTCGCACGGGCCAGCATATGTAACCGATGGCCCACTGAGGTTGGGCCTGAGGTCGCTGGGAATAGTGTTCTTGGGCAGCGCACTAATTTTCCTAAGTCTCATTCATGGTTGGGTAAAAGGGAAAGTTAGTGAGACATCGTGGGCTTGAATCCTGTAAAACTTTAAGTCCAAAATCCAATTATTTGGGCCTAAGTGGCCTCAAGAATTTGAGGCATTGGCTAGGGAGATTTCTATAGGTGGATTGGCCTACTTAGTTTGGAAATTTCTTACCGCAAAATATATTGATCTATTGGCTCCCAAATTTTAGGACAAATATAAGGTCTATATGAAATTTCATGCAATTTTACTGGCCAAAATATTAGGCTTTTGGATTTTTCTATCCGAAGTTAGAGAACTAGGTTTTCACCCCACGTTCCTCATACACTCCAAAATACTAGATTAACTAACCACCTAAATGATTTTTAATTAAGCCTAAAGTTTACATGTTTCCATTAGATAATTAGTGAGTCTATACATGATTTTTATAGATTTTACTAACATCTTTTAGCTACCTCACCAAGGAGCAATATCTCAAAGCATGGCATAACACATCAACAACACAACAAGCACACAACGGATTTAGCAGTTTTGTTGAAGCTCTTAATCAAGTCATTTGAGCATGAAAATTTAACAAGACATAGTTAACAGCCTAACACACTGTGTAAAAAGTGGGGAAAGGACGGTCAGGTCACTGTAAACAAGAAAGTTGCCACCTTTTGCTAAGTTTAGCATCTATACCTACTCATACATTTATAATCTGACAAAAATATGTAAACATAACTTGTAGATCTGACTCTTATAGACATAACAAGACCAATATAGTAGAAAAATACAACCTACAGTATGAGATATAAATTATTTATTGAAATAGTACATCTTACTACACATACAACTTGCAAAAATCATAACTATTAATTAAACATCAAAACATGATTTTAGTGCCTGCATACTAATAAAATACATATATACACGCTAAAAATATCAAACAAGTACCAACAAATAAGCACATAAAACAAAAAGGATACACAATAACTTGTAGAGGTTGAAAGGTAAGACCTTTACCTCAAGAGGGCCCAAGGGGAAGTATCTTGAGGCTTCCTACCCTAAGACCTACAACCCTAGTAGCTTAGAAGGCTCGAAGAGACTAGGGAAGGCTGGAAGAGGCTGGGGAGGAAGTACGGAAGAAAGGGAAGGAGGGACGGTCGAGTGGAAGAGAGCAAAGGTGTGAAAATGGTGGAGTAGAGGTCATATATAGAGCCTGGAAAATAGTTCTAGCGCAAGGGCGCTAGGCTAGCGTCTTTACGCTGGCCTTTACAAGTCGGACCATGGATGATTAATACCTAGGCTACACACATCAGAGCTGGACCGAACACATGCAAAGTTGGGTCACACGCATGTGCACAAGGGCACCGGCCTAGTGCTTTTGTGCCAGACAAAAAGGAGGGATTTTCAAATTTGGGTGCAAGGGTGGTCGGCAAGTGCCTTTGCTCCCATATCAAAAACCCTAAGCTGAAAAAAATGCTAGCGCAAGGGTGCTAGGAAGGCACCCTTGTGCTAATCACAAGTTGCGCCCACTTAAGGGTCGAACCCTAAGGTGCTCAGGGTGACCTCATGAACTATGCCACAAGTCCTGTAGGGGTTAGGATCATCCAAAAGGGATTTCAAATACATGACAAGCAACTAGACTTGTGATGGACATAGTCCTAAACCTAACTAGACTCGACTCAAATAAAAATAAAAATAAGAGTCGGGACGACATCGTGTCTAGCCTAGTGGCACTGAGCACCTGAGGAAACTAAGGTCGTGGCTTGCACATAACATACCATACATATACTCACAGTGAAAAAGGCAGGACAAGTAACTCGATCTAGGTCATGATCGAACCAAAACTAAAACCATCAGGCAAAAAACCTGGGTTTTACAATAATAGTGGAGAGAACTAATTACGATCATAAATTAAACCAATTTGATCCCACTAATCCTTAAGAAAATCGATGATGGACACATAATAAGTGGAAGTCTTAAAAATTAAAGGATGTAAGGGCCTCAACACTAAGCACATCAAATTCTAAGTGATTCAAGTCACAAGTTTAGATGAATCAATTACAACTTGCACAATACAATGCCTATGTGAATAAGGAAACCAATCAAGTTTTAATTAATTAAAGACTCCAAATTTGGCGAACAAGTTAAACCATGCAATGTGTTTTAATTAAGATAACTTGTTCATTTAACACTCTTTAGTGAACAACTCAAACACGATAGTATTGAGTAGGTAAGCACAAGTAAGCAAGTATAAAGTAAATAGGAGAAGTGATAGGGAAATGATACACAAGACATAAGAATTTTTTAGTAGTTAAGAACTTCTATAGACTATGGAAAGGTAGGTCTTTCTTACTTCACTATGGCACAACTTATACACAATACAAGCCATCCACAAACCTTCCTTACAAGCTCTCTTCCCAGAGCCAAGAAGTTTAGACCGACCTCTAAAACCTTAACGGTTTACAACTATGGAAGTAAAATCCCACTCCTTTACAAACTCACCCAGAAGCCAATGTGCCTACTCATCCGCGAGCCAAGGAGCCTCCTCCACCGGTCCTACGAGTCGTAGAGCCATCTCCACCAAGATTTAAAGAGTCTACTTTTCCTCTACCATGAGTTAAGAAGCTTCTCCATCCCAAGCTGTCCCTGGAACCATAAAGCGACTCCTTCTCCAAACTCTCCCTCAAGTAGGTAGCCCACACCTTCTCCAAGCTCTTCCCTTGAGACAAAGTAGCAATCCACTTCCAGCACCTTGGAAGCAACCAATCTACCTCCATACCTTGGAAGAAAACAACTTAGTAAGCTCTTTTCTTCAACACTAATGCCTAGATGCTACACTCACTCACTCCTAACACACTTGGAGTTTACATACAAGCTCAACATATGAGTAAAAACTTCACAAAGCATTTAGCATACATGCCTTAGGCTAATAGAAGCCTCTAAGACATGAAAAAGAAAGTATATAGTGGTTTTCAAGCAATATGTTTTCTAAATCAATGCTCTATTATAACATCTTGATTCGGCCCGCAGAGGGAGCTGAATCGAAATGATAAATTTTAGGATACTAATTCATAACCCATTAAAATGAAGAATTGATACGAGAAGGACCTAACTATTCAAGGCATTAAAAGACGAGAAACTGAGGGATTCTAATATACAAACAACACAAAAATGCAAGCAGGACACTTAGGTCTTGGCTCATACAAGTGGAACATCCTAGATGAGTTGAATTTACAAATGAGACTAAGTTTTTGAAGAAAATCCAACAGACTCTCCTAAGTAAATAGGACAATAAAAAATTACACAACTTGTATAATTATCATTTAATCACTAAATAATCTCATAACAGTTCATAATATCATTTGTCAGTCGTAGAAATGTTTCTAGAGAATTGTGCCATATTTCTAGATCATTTATAATACATTTAACATAAAATTTTCATTTATTAGATTGCCAGCTTGCCAGCAGTCACATGGGGTCCTTCTACAACTATAAATCACATACGCTCATCCAACTCATGTTCCTTCTTCAATCCATGTACCTACATAAGTAGCATGACTTCACATATGTGGATATTTATTTAACCATTAGTTTCAGGACTCTAAGGCTTGGAGAAACCAGCACAAAACAAGTTAGACTTGCCCCAAATTATTCTATGTGAAAAACTAGGAAATATAGCTGATAAAAAAGAGCTAATAAACTATCATGGTACCATATCACAAGGTACAAGCCAACATGAGTCACAACACAATTCTCAAGGCCACACGGGCACATCATTACATGTTCCATGGTCTCAAGACATCATGATAAGCATGTTATACATTTTAGAAATAACAGAAGTCCACAAGCGACACAACACCACGCCCCAAAAGGCCACAACACTAAAAGCCGACCCAGCATCCACGACAGTCCTCGTGATCTGACTAGCTACACCGGCTAATGCCAAGCCTACTCACTTGCATAATATAAGAAAACACGTTAGCAACGAGTATTGTTGAGTCTCAAACAACTAATTGGGAAAAATATCAATATTGGAAAATGGATAAGAAAGTTATCCACAAGGAACTAAATTGAAACAGAAACTTGTACACAACACATTGATCATAAGTAAGTGGCCAATAAGACTTAATTATAATCATAATCACTGATAATTGTACACATGGATCGGATAATGGTTCATCGTGACATGCAGGTAATATGACAAATAGGGCCTAGCTAATAATCACTGCAGCATAGCACAATCTAGATATACTCGTCAAAGGCATACACATACCGATATATATACTGCTAGCAGGTAGTAAGCTGATATCATATACAGAACTATCAACTGAGCACCACAAGTGGGTACCGACCGGATCCCTGAGTGATGTCACGCATCCCCATCTACCTCACATACAAGTCAAAGTTCCAAAACATAGTACATGTATAAGGTCTGGGCATAGACAATTTAAATAGAGTTAAGTCCAACCTTGAGCTGGATCTTGCAACTTTTGAAATCTCACCAATGGATCTCATTCTTGAAGTTTTATTAATTCGAAAGATCGATTGACTGACGTGTAAATAGTGGGATCCAATAAAACGCCGCAAATCATGTGAGCTAAATAGAAGATCAAGCAGAAGAGAGTTCTAACAAACCTAAGAAGAGCTCCTCATCCTACCGAGCCAAGCCCAACTCCTAGTGCCCTAGTGATGCTGATAGCTACACGACCTTGTATGATGAATGTGAGTAATGCACGAATAGTCCTAGATGCAGTAAGGATGCATAGCCTACAGTAGAAAATTAAAAAATACACAACTGTTCAGATTTGATATCTGTGTTCACACATGAATTCTAATATCATGTATAAGGTTAATGACCCATGTGTAGAAATCATAAGTATGACGTCGGTATATTAGTAAAAATCAACTGGGCTTAAACGCACACAATTGAGATACCAGTGTGTTTGCGGATCTAGACACTTAAGCTTGAGATATCCTATCACACTACACAGTAGTGCAATATCTGAATTATTATTAAAATAACTAATATGACTGGTAAATTAGTTGGTAACCCAACAGTTAAATTGTTAAAGCGAATTGAGATCTAGAACATAAAAGATGTTCAATTGAACAGATTCGGTTGGCTTTGGTAGAGCAAATTGAGATGTCATTGACACCCATCCAACTATACATATAATGATTTTTATTAATTAAATCTTTTATCATTTATTAAATTTATTTTATTGTGAATTTAATTAAGATCACACGGTGAGTTCGTTTTATAATCATACACTCACAAAATTTATTATTACGTTGTTTATTTAATTAATTACTATTTGGCATGCAATACGAGGTGACTCAGACACAACTCAAATTTATAAAGTTCAAGTCTTTTTATTGTTACAACCTTGCATAGATAATTTATGACAGCATTTTACCGTCCTTAGTCAACAAAAGCACAAAATATAACCTCAAATATTAAAAAAGGTACAAACTTTATATTAAAAATCAAAATTTTACAATAATTTAACTTGCAAAATATATTAAATAACATATCAAAATGATCAAAATAACATGAACATACATGATCAAAATGATTAAATCAGGCAAAGCAGGCAAGCAAAAGGAAAGAAGAGCTTACCAGGAGAAAGAGGAAGAGAAGGGGAAGAAATGGTAGGAAAAGGTGGAGAAAGAGAGGAGGAAATAAGGGGAAAGAGAGGGGAAAGGGAGGAAAGAGAGGGGAAGGGCAGCCACCAAAGAGGAGAGGAGGAGAAGGAGAAAAGAGGTGGCTAGGGATTTATATAAAAACCCAATCTGACGCCAGTGTAAAGGGGCCAGGGTGAGACCCTTGGACTGCTTGTAGGATACATGTGCAACTCGTGCAAGGGTTCAAAGGTGCCGGAGGGCATCCCTTGCACCCGGTACTTAGCCGCAGGAAGGGAAAAGAGGGAAAAGAAAGAGAAGGTAGGGAAGGTAGGGCAAGGAAGGAAAGGATGAGAAAAGAAGGAAAAATAGGCAGGATGACTTCTAAACTCAAGTAGAGCTAAAGTGGTATGCCGAGGATGTATGCGACATAACTCTGACGTGACACATGACCCCCCTAGGCTAATTAAAACACTCGAAACCATATCAAGGTCACGACTTAACAATTGGGGCCAACCGGGTAATACAAAACAACGGACATGTCCAATGCCTAAATCTAAAAACAACATACAAAGACTTACTTAGCGCCTACCCGTTCAAACTAGACTGGCTACATGCTAATTGAGTGGAACAAAAACCAAACTAGTCTTGAAACACTATACTGACGGGATGGATTTTACATCTTTGCTTGTAATCTTTGAAGTGGTACTCGAAATGAACTCCCAAATGCCTTATTTATAACCCAAGATCTTCTCTATGAATTGTAATCATTACCTTGGAGCTTGCAACATCATATATCCTAATGGCTAGTTTTTCAAAACAAGTACTTGATTGGCTACTGATTGATGTATGGCAACCAATCAATCTGTTGATAGCCTTGACAATAGCTTGGGTGTGTCACAAGTTGAACATTTGACTCCTATCCATCTACGTTCAGCTGGATCTACGCGATCATTCTCATCTGTAAGCTCGTGGGGATTGATGACCGATCAGCGGCCAAACAACTTATCGAGTATGTTCCAATTGTTGAAATGCCATAATTCCTAATAGAGAACTTCGATTTGAGTGATTTTTAAAGTATTGAAAAGCTCTTGATGTCTTATATCACTCATGGCAAGTTTCATAACCAACTCCATTTGAATCATAAGATACACCATTTGAAAATGATGAGTTTGCATGTGTTCCAATTTTAACCGTTGCTTTGCATAATGTTGTCACTTGAGCTTCCATGTTCTAAGTTGTGAGTTTGAGAGTTGAATGATGATTACCATAAAAATTGGGACTCAATAGTCTCCCAAGTTGTCCTTTGTTGCAACTCCGTAGTCATCTTGGCTTAAAACTTTGTTGCATTCCACACTTCCCATATGTCCATTGTATTCTAACACTGACAGGCTACAACTCCTAAGTGCATTATTTCTCAATTTAGGCATTTGTCACTCATATAAATAGATTAAGTTGGGCACACTGTCCCGGACACGGTCATCTAGATTATAGAGGTGTCCCATACTACCTATATTATCCTTATGACACCAAGATTGTAAAAGCATCTCATATATTCTCATAGGTTAGTGCCATGTGCACCTAACTTGGCATATGAGTAACACATTGCCCATGCCTCTAGCGACCTCACACCTCTCAAATGTCATCCCAAAATGATACACCTCTCCAATGTCCTCTAACTAAAGGAATTTTTAAAGATACTAGAGGTTTAGGTATGTGCAAATCAAATAACTAGAAAGCACATGTGTAAATCAAATAACTACAAAGCATATTTGGACTGTGTGAACTTCAACAAGTTTTCATTTACTTCTACTCTTGACTTACAACCGGTTCTTGATCAGGAAGCCACCATCTAAACACCAAGGGGAAATTTGTGGTTGCCAACTCTTGCAAAAAATTTCAGTGTCTTCTACCTTTTATTTATTGCTAGATTTTTTATTAATTTCTTTTGACGAGAAAGAGGTAAATATTTATGCATAATGTAGGGAGATAAAATATTTTGTCAACTACTCCCACACTCAGTGTCTTATTATTTATATTCTCATAAAATAATATTTTAATCTAAAATATTATTCAATTTTTGTTACCTTTTGTGGTCACTTTTCTTGCTCTTTGTTGACGTTCAAATTTGCATTCGTGGCAAATATTATTCCCTCGCGTGGGTATCGGTCGAACAAACTCCGGATAATCTATTATCACAAAAATTTCGTCAAACAGTGTTTATCTGACCCACCCTCCGCCGCCGCCGACGACCATGGATTGCTCCGGTGCTGCCGACCTCGCCGCTCCCCTAATCCTCTCCTCGCCCCGCCCACGCCATCATCGACGTCGGCGTCGAGCTTGCCAGCGCCTCCGACCCCGCCCACCACCACCACCCCAACAAGCCCTTCGCCTTCCTCGGCGCCGCTCCGCTCTCCCTCCCCCGCGCACCCCCCTCGACCACTTCCGTAACGACACGCTCAACATCTAAGGAGTCTACGAGTGGGCCAAGATCGTCCTCTGCCTCCCGATCGTGGCCGTGCGGCTTGTGTTGTTTGGGCTCTGCTTGCTGGTCGGGTACTTGGTGACCAGGTTTTCTTTAGAGGGCTGGAAGGATCGGCAGAACCTCATGCCCCGGTGGAGGTCCGGGGTCACGTGGATTACTCGGATTTGCTGCAGATGCGTGCTTTTTGCTTCGGGTATGTGAAAAATTGTATCTTTTTAATGTTCTTTGCTATTGGGGAAATTGGGGATTTTGTATTGTTTTCATCCGAATGTTTACTCGTGTGTGTGGAGGGTTGAACCCGATCTTATAGGGTTGTGAATTCTAATTTGAAATTTCATTGTATAGAGTGGCTCGAGAGAATAAGGAACGGCGAAGAAAGTGGGCTGAGAGGAGGAAGCAACAGTTACTAGGCAATGAGAAGAAAAGTGTGGAAAAGTCACTTAATGTACCGTCTAAGGAAGCAGGAGATGATTTGCCCGGGTTGCTTCCTAAAAATGTTGATCTCCTGGCAGCTCGTGAGAGGTATCCTATGTTTTTCTTTTATTATTTCACTACAAAAATCTTATAAATATTGAATGAGGCTTCTCTGTTCTACTCATATGATGACCAATCAAGACTACCTAGCAAAATAAGAAGATACATCTGGTCGATTTAATTGTCAACTGTGCTTGTTGAGAAGCAGTTTCATTGCTTTTTGTTCTGCCAGTGCTAACAATAGTCGGCGCTGTTTGTTGCTCATTCAAGTCAGTTGCCAAAAAGTTCATTACGTAGTATCTTCCTAAATTGAAGGAATTCACTTGTCCACTCAAATCTTTGCTGGATGACCAGCTTTCCTAAATGTCTTTGTTATTGGTATATGATTATCTGTAACATATCTCATAAACAGTGTCAGAATTTTTATAGAAATGACATAAGTATTACCTCTCTTCCAGAAATAACTTAATTTGATTTTGCAACTTGTTCAATCAAATAGATCATATAATTGCAGATGTGAACTCGTGCATGTATCTTTCAAGGAAGCTCAATTGTTTCTCTACATTCATTACATTATGAAGACATGTCTCATTTATGTTTCTATATAACTACAAGTTTCCTTTAACATGGTACTCATCGTATTACTGCTTTTTCAAAGTCCTTAAAAATGTCATGATTCCACATTTTCCGTGCATGCAGGCAAACATTGCCTTTGGACGTCTGACAACTCTAGTGACCTACATAAGCCAACCCCCCAAAAGAAGAAACTGAAGAATTTTGGGTAAGTATAACTTTGTTGTTTTTTCTATGTATTGATTATCCTCAATGTCTCATCATCTACCACCACCACCGATTCCATCATTTATATTCTAACCTACTAAATGGAACATAATGACATTAGTTTTGTCATTGACTGATCACTTAAATAGATGATACAAAATGGAGGTAAGAAAGGAGGTTTTCGCTATATCTGACCTGAATAGGATGAAGGTAAGAAAGGAGGTTTTCATTATATTTGACCTCAATAGAACATTATATACCCTGGTTTAATCAGCATTACATGGATTGTGGTTTCACAAATATTGAAGGCAAATGTTATTGATATAAAATATCGGCACTCATACAATTATTCCGTCGGATAAAAAATATCTATGTTTGATTTATTTTAATTCGGTTGAATTTGGTCAAACAAATTTAATTAGACATGCTTCAGACTTCGGTCAAACTCAGTAATTCAGACGTCCACCCCTATTAATTGGTAGGCCTCCTATTTGCACCTCCCAACATAAGCCTCCCTTGCGGTTCCTGCATTGTCATGGCTGATTCAAAGATTTATCGGTTGTCACCCAATCTAATTTGTTGGAATTAAAATTCTTTAACAATGGATTTAAGGGTGTTAAACGTGCAAGCAAGCTAAATTTAATTTGTGTTCAAACTCGACTCAAATAGTTTAAAATTCGTTCAAACTTAATTCGAGATTGAAAGAGTTTTAAACATACATGTTCGAGTTCGACTGAAATATCTTTTATGTATTCGAGCTTGACTCGAGCTTGAATATATTTAAATTATTTAATTTTTCCGAGCTCGAACCCATGAGTTCGATATCGGCTCGATTAAAAGTTAAAAATACCTCACTTAAAAAAAATGCAATCAACCTTAAAGTCATTAAGTTGAATACTTACCATCTTAATTATTTCACGTCTTTGTTATTATATTATATATGTATGTGTGTGTGTGTATATATATATATATATATATATAAAATATACAGACTATATTATTATATTATTTTATCGAGCTCGAGTTTGAGTTATAACCGAGTTAAGTCGAGTCGAACACGGCCTTGCTCAAGTTCTGCCCGTAAGATTCGAGTTCGGTTCGAGTTTTAGCATTTAAATGTCAAGTTTCGAGTCGAGCCGAGCTGAATATTAAATACTCACGAATTAAGTTCGCTCAATTAACAACCCTAAATAAATTGTACAAACTCTTCCCACCGAATAGTGCAAAGAACCTTTCCCACAAATTTTTAACGGGTCAAACATCTCCACCAATGGATCACACCGTCCTCGATTATACACGTAACCAATACGTGAGTTTTGTCATACACCGCCATAGCTTTGAAAATAGCGTCTACACTGTCACACTCCCTAGCAACTGCTATATTGGTTCCTCCTTGAAACCCTTGTTCACCGTACCAAAGGAATTTTTCTAGCGAGGAAAAACCTGGTACCAGAATATAGTGGTTATACTCTAGCCTCTCAACCTTGACACTTTTGATTCTTGTCCTTGTCATTCATGTCTTCCAACCCCTGAGCGACATCTAGGGTTTTAGACGTCATTACGTCAACAATAACTGAATTAGATGCCCATGTAGTCCCTGTGCCTTGGGAGGTTGTCCTCGACATTGACTCTAATTGACAAAGCACTCCAATAATCTTTGTTGGGATGGATCCTCGTACATATTATTTTGTACATGCCTATATGTGTTCTTCATCTGAAATAATGGAAATTAATACTATAAAAGAATGAACACTATAAAAAAAAAACATGTACCATGGTGACAGTGTCCTCTCAAACTTTTAACAAAGTAAGGATCAATTTGCATGTTTATATGGAAAATGCGGTTTTGATATCAATTGTGTTGACTAGTCCATTACGAGCCATGGGCCAAGTGTAACAAAATAAAAATATGTAACCTGGGCTACCCATTGCATGCAAAAACTATATAATTGTATGACCATAAAGAAAATAATCATATAATTAATTGCACAACTCAAATTATAATTCCATGAAAAAGGAAAATTAAGAGAAATACTAAACAATTTCATGTATTAATTAGTTATTCATACTTAAAATGACATGGTCATATAGCTGAATAAAATAAAATATATTATAAGTTTGGAAAACTAATTAATAAATATATATCCCACGAACGAACTGAATATTCTACTGTCATGCAGAAGTACATAAGTATAATAATAACTAAAATAAGTAATATCATGAGTTGAGCAGAACAGTCCTCTAGATGTTCCTGAGCCAATCTCATTTGTTCATGTTCACACTTACGAAGGCAATTTCGTGTTATGAAACCATTAAATTATATAATTATAATAAAATATTTATTAAATTAATATAATCAAAATATCAAATCCATGAGTCTATGTCCGACTCCCTTTGTAGTAGAGAGGTTGCCTTACTAGACAATTACCATTTGAACTACCATTTTTTATCATTACCACTACCCAACCTACAAATAGTGGACCTTTGCGTTTACATTATATGTGGTCTCCAGGTGCGTACTAGGCTTCATCTGATTCCTCGAACTAGGGAACCAAAAATATAACTCGATGTTCAACACCCAAAGTTTGTTTCGATTAAGTTGGCTGAACCTGACGTGTTTAACACGCTAATGTCTAAGCTCCACCTTTGCTTAACCGATCAACGACACCCATTAATTTAATAAATTTTACTTAAGTTACATGCACCTAATTTTGTGCGAATCAACAGCTAATCGAATGCTAACCATGATAACCTAGGCATACGTATGCACTCCATGATAACCAACTAAACACTAATTAACCCAAGATGATAAAAGTTATTAGTCTAAGCCTAATAGATGATATCATACAAGTAGTTAAACTCCTGCCCATACCTACGCACCGTATTAACGAGCGCAAAATGCAACGACACAGACCCACACGACGGTCGCATGCATTCACAAAATAATTCACAACACATGCATGGAGTAAATTGCTCCCACACTATATGCATGAAATGAGAGGAATAAAGAAAGGGAGGGGAGAAGGGTACCAGCAGATCGAGAGAGGGGACGAGTGAAGAGGCTTGGCGTTGGTACGAAGGGTGTCGACTCCCACTCACTAAAATGTACTCTAATCTACCTTCTCTTTTATTGCTCGATCTTAATTGTAACTATTAAATTAATAATCTACTTCAAAATATAATATTAAATATTCTTTTCATAACTAATAATAACAAATTTTTGAACAAATAATACTCCCTGAATGTGAGATCGTTTCTACCAACTAAATTACAACATAGCCCATAATAAAGTATTCTTTTTTGACCATTATTATAATAAATATAATAGAAGCAACACAAGTATAAACTTTCATCCCCCTTTACTTATTCCCAAATCACCCATTTTTATTTGTATTTATTTACTATTTTCATTTATTCTAAGACATGAGACTCAAAATAAGTTTGTCACAGTACATTTTTAATAAATTACCTTATTTAATGCCCTCACATTGTGCAGGAATCTTGGATAGTATTAATAAAAAGGAAATTCAATACTGACATGAGATTAAAAGTAGGAAAACCAGTCTATCAAAAGAAAAGAAAAGTCTAAAAAATACAATAAAGATAGCTCCTGTTGAAGATCACTTGTTTAAATTTCGATAACCTCAATTTCTTTACAAAAATAATAAAATATCTTTCACGGTAAAAGGTCACAGGTTTGAATTCAGCTAACCTCAACTTCTAACTTCCTACTAGTAAAAATCTTTATAATTGTCTTAAAAAATATAGTAAAAAATAAAATAATTATAATTCATCTATTATATGTATATCTTTAAAGTCAATCACAATATATATCTAAAACATTAAATTATTATAATTTATCTTTTTATTTAATAAGCGTTTATGTATAAAATTAAAATTTATTCAGTATAGGTCGCACATGGCACAACATCTTACCTATAGAATTTAAATATATATGATAAAATATAAATAAAATAAAAATTTGTCTTGCAGTGGTGTGGATCGATGGACAAGAGTCACCACATTCACAAGTTAACACTTGATCACTAGAAAAAAGTCTGATTTCTATAACCTATCATCCCTCTTTTTAGAAATATTATAACTCCTTATTCTTCATCTAATTAACCTTAGGGTGAAAATGTAATATTTATAGGTTTTTTCATTATTATCTCAAACTAACTGATATGAGAAATATCAGGAGATAATATTTGATTAATTTAAAACTAACTCAAAGTTAATCTCTTTATTGATTTGATGAGTCCACCCCTTATCAGTGTCTTCCCAAAAAATGGGTCAATATCTGTCACTCACACATAATGGGGTAAAGGCATTAGCATTACTAACTCATGGGCGCTACCAAATCAAATCTCCTACCCGTACATAAAAATCTATAATGGTATTATAAAAGAGTTTTTCATGCAAGAAGTAAGTCGAGCAACCTATGTGTACAACCGAATATTGAAGCTCAAACTATACACCAGTTAAGGACACATAGTATCGTATAAATAATTGACATACCCCTAGACTTTTAGTGAAGATCACATGTTCTTCAAATTATTTTAGTTTACTACTTGTATCTACATTATTTAATCACAAAGACTTTATAATAGCCTAAACTAATGTACAATTTATAATAGTCTTCCTTTCACACTCATATTTCTTTTAATATATAAAATGATGACTTCCCTACAGAGACTCCTTATCACCGGATTATCATGGTTGTATGTAGTAAACTAAAGAAAGAAATATCATTTTATTATCTCAAATATAGTTGAAAGTAATTAAGGGTACTGAGAAGCCATTTTTCTTCGAGGATCTCACTCAATAGAGAGACACGTGATTATTCTCCCACTATCCTCTTTGGTGAAATAGTACACGTGGTATGAATTACATGTTATGGTGGATAAATATTTACATAGAAAATAATTCACATAGAGTGTATGTCATTTATCATCACCATATAGATTTAAGTCCAATTACCACTCAGGTAATGTAATTATCTAAATCCCATGTCTATTTATATGAGATTATGGCTGTGGGAAACCACATCGACCATTTTCAAAAACGATTTTTCTCAATTTCTTATTGAGGAGATATACATGGCTTCAAGTGTTGATGTCTCATTTATCAATGTTACTCAAGAACTAGAGGCAAATGCTCGATGAAAAAGTCATTCATCCTACTTGACATACTATTCCTTATGTTATTGAACATATATTATGTAAAATTATTTCAAGTTTCGATAAACACATCATCAATTATGTATGATAACCTCAACATCTCAAATACTATTATAAAACATCATTATTTTAAATTTTATATATCTCAACAAATGAGACATTTTATGTGATAACATCAAATTTTATCAAAATAATGCTCTAAAAAACAATGTTGTTCAAGATATCATTTATTTTGTATATAGGATTAAAATTTATTGTTTCACACTAGCAACAAGATTGTCTCCTCTTAAAATAAAATAATCCCTTAATAGTGAATAAAACTATTTTAACCAAATTATTCCATATTGTGCACTTGTAGAGCACTAAGGTCTATATTTAATACAAAACACTAAGTTAGGCATTTATTATGAATAATATAACTCAACATATAATTTATATGCACATTTATGAAATAATTTGCATTATTAGGATTTGTGTCTAATTAGCTTTAAACGTGCAATTCATTTGCAAATCAATATATATGTAGTTTTTGTACTTATAAGGCTATGAAGGATAAAAAAATAACTTTGAAATGTTCATGTCTTTATATTAATGATATTTTTCCCTTTATCCTCAATAAGCAATTAAAAAAATGCTCCATTTATAGTCATCAAATGACAAAAAAATGTATAAATATTTAATTTTCAAGATACTCAGTATTAATAATTAATATTATTGCATTAAGTCACCATAATTTCAAAAAACAATTGGTGCATTAAAATATACAAATAGATTTTAACACGAAGTAGAAATATTTTTATACTTATGTCAATTTTAATACAAAGTATAAACCAACTAGTACTTATGTTGATTTTAACATAAAGTATAAATCAACTAATATGCGTATGCCCTTAATTTTAAAATAAAGGACTATTTTTCTTATAAAAAGATAAGTAGCAATTTTTAAGTGTAGCCAACATTGTAGAACGTCATTTATGATATTATATATCATAACATAAGATCATAAGTAATCTTTTAAGAATTGTTAAAAATTCATGATTTTTGACTGACAATTAAAAATAGACCATTTATCTTTAAATATTTATTTACATAAGACATCTTTTACTAGTTGTTAAAATGACCATTAATTCGTCTTAAGTTAGCCACAATATATTTTGTCTTTATGATTATATCAAATGAATGTTGAGTAATCTTTTTTATAATTATAAGATGGATTGACAAGATTTTTACATTAGTTGCAAGAACTATGAAAAATCATCATGAGCATTAGAGTTGCCGAAATTAAGAACAAAGTCCTTATTTGATGGTTAAGTTCATCATTACATGATATGATTTTCGATTATATTTTCAATAATACCCTATTAAGTGGGAACTAAGATACTTAACCAAATGTCTTCATATAAATAATTTTTATGGTGCAATCTAAACAAAGGCTTTGTGTTTTTGTTTTACTTGGATAATGACTTTGAAAATTGTAAATATACGTTCACATTCGACTTATTTATTAAAAGGTTAACTAAAAATATTTATCCTTTGTAGATATTTGAACTCTTTTATTTATTTTATAATATTTATATGTGAACATATGCATAAGAATAAAATTGATATGGAGATGTCATGAATTGATTTGTAATATTTTCATTTAGTATGAAAAATTTTGAGATTTATAATGCTTTATAATATCAACCTTTACACAAATGTGGTAGGTAATCGGAAATTAATCCAAGTGGAGCAACACAAAATGATACCACATACAACTCTTAGCGAGTGTATATATAAATATTTTTTGTTTCAAATTAATAATTGGAAATTTTATTTCTTTTGTATAAATATAAGATCACATTATTTGTTAATGTGATTTTATATTTTCTAAAGTGGTAAAATCTTACTTTGATTTGTTGGAAGATTATGGAAGTATAAATGGAATTCATGAATATAAAATAAAGTCTTAAATTTTCGTGTGGATATAACTAAATGGTTATACTCGCAGGTCACACGACCTACTTCTTGTATGAAAAGTCTTTTATAGCACCGTCACGTATTTTCATATGCGAGTGAGAGATTTGATTTGGTGATGCCTATGAGTTGGTAACACACTGTTACCCCATTATGTGTGGTGAGAGATGTTATCGTACTTTTTAGTAAAGACACCCATAAGGCGACCTTACCAAATCAATAAAAAGGTTAACTTTGTCTTAGTCTCAAGTTAATCAAATATTATCTCTTCATATTTCTCTTATCAGTTGGTTTGAGATAATGATATAAAAGCGTATAAATATTACATCTCTCCAAGGTCAATTAGAGGAAAAATACGGAGTTATGGTGTTTCTGAGGAGAGGGATGATTGGCAGTGGAAATCAGACTTTTTGTTAGTGATTAAGTCTTGACTTACGAGCGTAGTGACTCTTGTCCATCAATTCATACTGCTAAAATATAAGTTTTTATTTTATTTATATTTTCATATATATTTAAATTTTACATCTTGTTCTAGCGACTCTGATACAAATGTGGAATTTAAATATATATGTTAAAATATAAATAAGATAAAAACTTACCTTGCCACGGTTTGGATCGATGAACAAGAGTCACAATGCTCACAAATCAAGACTTGATTACTAAGAAAAAGGTTGATTTTCATGACCTATCATCTCTCTCCTTGAAAACTTCGCAACTCCTTATTCTTCCTCTAATTAACCTTGGGGAGAAAATATAATATTTATAGGTTTTTTTATCATTATCTCAAACTTATTGATAAGAGAAATTTTAAAAAATAATATTTAATTAACTTTAAACTAAATCAAAGTTAATATCTTAATTAATTTGGTGAGTCCACCCCTTATGGGTGTCTCAACCAAAAAATACGCCAACATTACCCAAAATAATCCCAACCAAATCTCCAAGAGAAGCAGATTTGTTGTAGCAATTACAACATCAAACCCGTTGTAGCATCTTCCTTGGCTCAAACCACTACAATCAGTGGAGTTTTAAAAAATAATCATAAAAATTAATTAAATTCCTTTAATTTTTGTGATTTACACCGATGAGAGAATTACTGCAACATATTTGTTGTAGCATTTGATAGGGCAAATCTAATTATTGGCTCCAATTGTTTACCTTCAAAAACTAATTCATGAAAGATCTCACCAAAACCTTCCAATAATCTTCTTCCATCATAACAAGGAAAAGAGATCCAAACTCTTTTAATTACATCTAGCCTTATCTTTAACAATAATTAATAATGATAAACGACCCTCTGCTAGTCCTAACTCATCCTTGGGTTTTAGAAATAATAAGATGCTATAAGCGCAATTCTTCTTAAAAAATGATTAACTACATCAAAGATCTAATTAAATGACCTTTACATCCATGATCCTCCCAACAGGGTATTTGATACCAGATTTTTTAAAAAAAATTCAGGATACAATTACCTTTTCTTTCCAATTTCGCATTTAGAATCAATCTTCATTTAATAAAAATGAAAAAAGAAACCTCTTTCTGTTTTGACATATCACAAATAACAAAACAGTTCATACATGATTTTTTTTGTTCTTTTCAAAGCTCATTTGTGGTAGGTAATAACGAGTTTGGATTGTTTTATTATTCACACCAAAGCAGACAAAAGTTGCTACTCGTCAAAGTTGACGACACTAATTTATTTACTTACTCATGGTTTGACCGTGTTTGTCCCAACCTCCATGCCATTGTAATATTTATATACGCAGTTTCGCACCCCAACCGACTATAAGAGCACCGTGCATTGCAACCACTCGCTGAAATGCATGGAGCTTCCATAGTTCATACCTACTAGCTCTGATTTTTCTTGAAACCCCACAGATTTTTCTGCGGCAGACTTTGAAAAAACGTGTTTGGTTTTTCAGAGTTTCGACGCTAGTTTATGTCAAGAAAACTAAAGTAGAAATCAATGCGGACGTTGAATTTTCCCGTCAAATCTAAATATTTCAAACCTAAAGCGACTGATAAGTAGGGTAAGTGAAAGTCAAATACTTGACGAGAAATTCAATGGTTGTTTCTATAAAGATCAAGTGGTTCAATATATACAAGTTGTTTTGAAGTTTGACTCAAACTCAAATGATAACTCGAGATTGTACATGTGTGATTAAGCTAGTTTGAATAAAGCTTGACAGCTAGTTTGCTCAATTATTAAATTTAAATTTTCTTCATGAGGCACAACTGAAATAATAAAAGATTAGGACTTTACATATGAATAATTTAGTTAGAAAATAAAGTTCCAATTGATGGATGTTTTCTTCGTTAAATGACAAATTGAGATATCTTAAAATTTTTAATAGAAATTATATGAAAGGGAGCACTTGTAGAATACTCAAACTAGGTGAGGTAACTTGGACAATTTGCTGGGCAAGATGTCACGCCCTAAATGACATATTTGGAGATATATCAAGATTTTATAAATAGAAAATCATTAAATAATAAAATAGATTATAATTATCTGGTATCTAAGAAATACACTCTAATTTTATTGATAGACTCTAATTAAATGAGTAGATAGACTATAATGAATTAATTAATTAATTTTTTTATTTTTGTTGTATTTTGATTGGCTAAAATATCTTATATAGCGTGACTTGTAGTTCTTTTTTAAAGATAGACACTCATTAAATAATGAAATAAACTAGTATCATCTCACATCATAGATTAGATGCTCTATCATGGAGTTATAGATAGTCTAATTAAATGAAGAGATTGACAATAATGATTTTATATATCTTTTTAAAAAAATTTGTTACACATTGATTGGCTTAAATCACCTACTTTTTCACTAGAGTGCAACTTTTTTGCCATCTTTTATTAATGACTAGGCTTGATGTCGTGTGATTAAACCCTAAACCCTAAACCCTAAACCCTAAATTAAAAATAATTACATATATTTTGTTGATAAATTTTAATTTTGTAGATAAATTCTCATTTTTATTTCATCTTAAATGATAATCACGTAATAACTTAGAGATAGATTCTAATTTTAAAACTATAAACTAATTATAATTTATTTTTTATTTTATTTTTGTTATATTTTGATTAACTGGTTTTTCTACTTTTAATCTCATACCAGCATTTAATTCCCTTTTTATTAATAAGAGTAGATTTATTAATAGGAGTAAATAGGTTTAAGTTAAGCTAATTTGTAGACAAAGTAGTCAAGATTTGCAAAAAAACTCCCTATTAACCAGTGATCTAATGAGCCTCCCTAGATTAAAGGTCAGGATTTTATCTAAATAAATACGTACATATTTGAGTAAAAATTCATTATAGCTGTTATATCATCCTCCTCGTCTTTCAACTCCAATGTCAAGCGATTTGGAATTCAATTTCAAAATGCTAATCACCAGTTTAAAAGATGACATAGTTTTCCATTTGTTTGTTTTTTATAAACAATTGTGCCTTGATATTGGTGATGATTGAAGTTTTGACCTTCATATGTACATTTCTGTATATACACCCTGATTTGCTCGTTCTAAAATTTTCAACTTCATCTTCGTCAAATTATTCTGCGCTTGAGAGGACAAAATACCGATGAAATATCTTGTTCAGATTTGTGCAAAGGATTTTCTTGGTCGGTTGGATCATTAAACCAATATAGCGGCGCAGTCATTGAGATGGGCCAAATTTGGTCACACATTTATCCGGACTTGTCAGTTGATTGGTTCCATAGTTTTAAATTTATTTTAATTTAAAAAATTCTCCACGTCAACTCAACTCGGTGACATGGAGTCAAACTTCATTAATTATTCCGTATTAACACATATAATTATTGACTCCCCCGAGTCATATTATAAATAATATCAAAATATATTATTATTTTTAGATTAATTAAATTAATATTTTTAATTAATATAAATTATATATTTATAAATTTCAAGCATCAATAAAATAATATATATTAGTTTTATAAAAAATTATTTATATAATTTAAAATTTAATATAAATGACTCTAAATCGGTTGGGATTCCATCTTAATTCAACTCCACTTTATGGAATACCTAGTCGAGTACGAATTTCAAGTTTTTAAGTCATGATTGGTTCAAGATCACCAAATTTAACGCTGGAATTTTACAATTGATCCTTATAGATTTGTTGGAATAGTGAAGATGTCAAAAAGTCAGGTAATCAATCCAGTTAGGTTGTGCATTTGAACATCAGGAAAATCGTAGATTAGTTCATCAAGTTCATGTCTGTTTTATGCTTCATTTTCCTTATTATTATTTATTTCCTGTTGCAATTTATTTTCCTCGTATATCGTAGTATAGATAGTAGCATATAGTATAGCTGGTGCCTCCCAATTCATGAATACAGGGTCACTAATACATAGCTTACGAGGTGTAATATCCAAGCTCGTTGGCACATTTTATATGGATGTAATAGTAGCAATATTTGTGGGTGCAAGAAAAAGAAAAGACAACGAAAAAAATCAGTTAACTACTTTATGTCCTGTGTTTGGTTTGAAAGAAAAGAAAATTTACAAAGTATTATTCACACTTTTTTTGTATTTTAATGGGGAAATGGTTACGAAGGACTTCCATTATAATTAAAAACAATTCTCTTTTTCTCAAGTTGTTTTTCAAACAAAATAAGTGTAAGAATCGTGTATTTTTCTCACATTGTCTCTTCCTCATAACTCAAACAAACCTAGGGGTGCTAATTGAGCGAGCGAGCCGAGCTCAACATGTGTTCGAACTCGGCTCGAATAGTTCGAAACTCGTTCGAACTCGACTCGAGATCGAACGAGTTTTGGACGTACATGCTCGAGTTCGACTCAAATATCTTTTATGTGTTCGAGCTCGACCGAGCTCAATATACTTAAACTGTTTATTTTTGTGAGCTCGTTCGCCAGCTCGCTAGCTCGATTAAAAATTAAAAGTACCTCACTTGGCCAATGTGGTTTGAACCTACAACCTTGAAGTCATCAAGGTGAATACTTACCATCTCAACTATCTTACTTCTTTGTTATTATATTTCTTTGTTATTATATTTCATATATATATATATATATATATATAATATAAAGGCTATATTATTATATTATTTTATCGAGTCGAGTTCGAGGTCGAGTTCGAGTTACAACCGAGTCGAGTCGAGTCGAACACGACCTTGTTCAAGCTCGGCTCGTAAGATTCGAGTTCGAGTCGAGTTCGAGTTGAGCATTTAAATTTCGAGTTTCGAATCGAGTCAAGCCGAGCCGAACGCTAAATGCTCACGAGCTGGCTCACTCAATTAACAACCCTAAACAAACCTGTCCTCTTTCACTTGTTTACTATGCGAAGTAACAAAAAGCATGCCCAGGAGAAAGAGAGTTACCCAGTAAATGTATAGCTAGGTTTGGAAACCTCTAGGCAATTTTTACCCCCAATTATTTGTGTTTTCAATCTAGATTGTTTTGTTTGTACACTCGTCAGTTGGTTAAATCGATTAGAATGGGATTCGGAAGGTGTTGAACATTGTGACGCCATGGACATGACCTCCACTCGAATAGCTTTAGTCACATTCTTTTACAAATTACGGTATTCTTATTCGGCGGTTGTAAGAAACGTACATCTACTTTATATAAATATTTATATATATATATAATCAAAACTTAATAAAAATAAAATAATAATAATATTTTTTATTATGAAGGGTTACGGATTCAAACCTAACTAAACATAGTTTCTAACTTTGTATAAAAAAATGATAATAAAAAAGCCTCCCACTATGAAAGGTCATAGATTCAAATTTGACTAATTTTAATTTTTATTTTTTATAAAATAATAATAATATTAATAATATTAAACATATCTCCTACTATGGAGGATTAAGGGTTCGATGACTAACTTAAATTTTTAATTTTCTACGAACAAGATTGAATGTGCTTGCCTAGAAAAAATATACAATAAAAAAATCAAATTATTATATTTTATCTTTTTATTCAATTAAAATATATATTTAAATTCAAACCGAGTGTATATTTAAGATAATAAATTATTATAATTTATCTCATTATTAAATGAGGGTTTACTTATAAAATTAAAATATATGTGTAATATAAGTAACATATGACACAACATCTTCACTAGATTATTTAATAGATATAATGTTCTTTGAGAAAGAGTTATAACTATTTATTAGTACACTTTCTAAAGGGTATGAACTTTTTGATGTATAAAATGTGGATCTGACGTAAATTTTAACTTGAGATTGTTGAAAGGTTGAAAAATCGTCTCCTCTCTCACGGTCATTATTTGTTCTATTCAAATCAAACAAAACAGCAAATAAATGCATTGTTGGACTCGAGGCATCCGAGTACGATTTGAACCGCGTCCAAATCACGTGGAAAATTTTAAAGTCATGCCCAAATTAGACGTTGCTTTAATAATGCCCATGCATTGTGGACCTGAGGCATACGAGTACGATTTGAACCGGGTCCAAATCACGCGGACAATTTTAAAGTCATGCCCAAATTAGATGTTGCTTTAATAATGCCCAAATTAGTTCAAACACCACTGACTAGCTTAAAATAGCCCTAACAAGGTGCACACACATGAAAGATGAGTTTTCCTTGAGTGGCGCATATATATTTTGTAAGAAATAATATTAATTAAACCAATTAACCGCCATCGATACAGATGTAAAATTAGAGAATGACCAATTTTCAGCTGTATAAGGTTAAAAGTTTTATTCATCAAAAGAGTGGAAAGTTTGGGACAACTTTTTTGTAAAAAAAAATTGCAACAACTTTTAATGAAGAACTCAATGGAGAATAAACATGTTGTACGTACTAGACTACTAATTTGACTCTAGATATATTAATCCAAGGCGGCATCCACTTCTAGTCATCCCTCTCTAATAATTTTCATTTATAATTGTTGACTATGAAAATATTGGTGCATGCATGAATGCAAGGTTGCAAGCTTGCATACTTACGCACCTGCCTCCTTGAGCAAATAGCAAGTTAGAATAGTCATTCGGCATAGATGAGAGGTAAATTATCAAAAGGATTTATTCTACTTTTAAATAAACATTATTTTCTAAATTTTTTCTTCGAAAAGTTAATTATATTAATTAACTATTATCTTCTTCACATTATATTATATACCCCCTCTACGAAATCTAAAACTATTTTTTACTTATAATATATGTCATATATTAAAATTATACGTGAAATTTAATTAAATTCGTTTATATTATCATTCGTTTTTATATAGATATTTTTTAAAAACTATATTTCTTTTTATATTATGCAAGTTTATACCTCTTTTATATGTTGTTATATTTTTTAAAAAAAGAAATTGATATATTCAAATTATAAATACTCGTACTCTTGTTAGAATTCAAAGTAGCTCACCTCAAATGATTCACTTTGTTTGAGTTTTATGCATTTTTTAAGTTTAATCAACTTAAAATACTCTCCATCTCGAGTTAAAATTCAAATCTATATTTTCATTGTTACCTTCCGAAAATAACGGTATATTAGTCATATTGGGATTCAATTATATACAAACCTTATTGATATTACGTTCTGATTCTCAAAGAAAAGGTATATTCCTATATATTAAGTAAAAATTTAGCACATTTTAGACATTTAGTGAAGCATAATCTTAGGTTAGTTAAAGATACTTGGCAAAATCTTTTTTCCAGTATTTTATAATTAATTAAATTGCAAATGTGACAAAAAATGGAAAATAGGAGTCATTAAACACTTTCTTTTTATTTTGGGAATTTTATAATTAAATGAATTACAAATCCAATAAAGATGAAAAATAAAAATTGATACAATCATTTTTTATTATTCTCAGAATTTTAGTAATTAAATAAGTCACATTCAGCCCACTTACATCAAAGCGTCACTCTCTTATAATGTGGTGGATTCTTGTCCAACAAAATTATTACCTGTATATTAATTATTCTACCTATATTACAAGAACATTATCATTTATTATTGGGAAATTTTGGAATACAATTCTACCAAAATTAAGAATTCTAAAATATTAGCAAAATTTACCTATATATATAATCATATTATTTGAATTAATATTTGTTACTAATAATGAATACTAATTTAGGATTTCAACATAATATATAATTTTTATTTATTTGTTTATCAATTTATTTATATTTATTGTTAGTACGCAAAAACATGGAGTATAAGCCAAAATAAAAATCTTGAAGAAATGGTAACCTTCATTCAAATTTAAAATTTTTATTCAAATTAAAATTTTTTACATATTAACGCCTACTCACTTAAAATTATTATTAACTTTAAAAATAAAGAGAAAATTAATTGTATTATTTGTATACAGCCATTATATTCTAAAAGCACATTTTTTTGTTAAAAGTTAATTAGATATTCTGTTTTTATTTAAAAATAATAATTAATAATTAGTAATATTTTGATTTAATTTTGCATATTATAAATATATGTTACTAAAAAGTTTCTATTGTGTATACATCACGAGTGTTTGGATAGTTTTTCATTATTTTTGTAAGAATTTAGATGAATAAATTATAAATTTGATAAAGATAGAAATTAATAATTGATAAATACATGTTTTTTATTCATCAAATTATAAATCCGATAAGGATGAAAATAGGAATTGATAAACACATAATCTTTTATTATTTGAGGTAATTTTTATTTAATTAAATCCAATGGGATAATGGTAAGAATGGAGATAACTGATCATAATAAATGATTTGCTAAACTTTCTTTCAAAGCTGATGACATTTGCTAAACTCGTTCTATTATATTAGATAGAGATAGATAGATTTGCAGATTTGTATTTTGTACTAAAAAATATATAAGTTATTTGTATCAACAGCTGATATGCGTTGATATGTCTATGTACGCTAAATTTAATATTAATTGTTGATCTCAAAGATAATTTGATTATGAGAATAATTTTATCGATATTGAAAAAATCACAAGTGATGTTTGAAAAAAAACCACAGTTATATAAAGGGGCCAAATTTGAAAGTTGGTATTGGTCACTTTCATAACAACATTTTGGTTGACTCAAACAAAAGGCATAAAAAATTGGTTGGAGGTTGCTTTCGAATACTTACTATATATATATATATATGCTCGGTTGGTCTCTAGTTGGCCCCACCGAGTTAATTATACTACAAAAGTGAAAGGCGGCGCTACTTTTCTGAAAGCAACAATGGAGTGACTATTCCTTCGAAATGACAACAATCCATTAATACTCGTACCCAATTTAGTTTAATTTAATATAAAAACTGAACTGATACGTGGGGCTGGAAAAAGATACACACAGAGCCCAATGTTTAATAGCATAATTGTTTTAATTACCCATATACCTTTATTACCAAAGACCTGATGAGATTACGAAGCAAAATACGAAAATAATATGACTACAAAGAATAAATATGAAGGTAAAGGAGAGATAAATTATATGACAACATAATATTAAAGATCTTTTTACAAGAGAAGAGGATAAGTTTTAATGTTACCAAATGGTAGAAAAATCATGTATACATATTAGAAAAGGGATAAATTTATTAGAAAGACAAAATTGCAGCGAAACATGCAGC
>JAURVB010002212.1:0-14480 GCA_033002965.1 Piper betle | reverse complement strand
AAATTTAATGTTATTGATTCATTTAAAATCATGAAAGTTAACTTATGAGACACTTAGTTTCATATAGTAACACTTAGTTCGTGGCTCGGAACATGCGGGTCGTTACTTTGTTTAACATGGTTAACCACTTATAAAGAAATGACTTAGGGCCATTATGTTGCACTTTGGGCCGGGTCATTACAAATGATATCAGAGCAACATGGTTCCACATTAGATGGCGGGTTGCACTACAGACGTTGGCTTAGGTTGCTGGTCATTGAAGAAAGTCTTGGTGTAAAGATTGTTAAAAAAAAAAATTGACATGGACGCGGTCCGGGAATGACCGAAAATGTTATATTCTCTACCCGGTTAATTATTTACCCATTTTATTATTTACCCAGTTAAATGAAATACGGGTCTAGAGGTGTTTTCACATACCCTAGCTGTCATTTTCATTTTAATAAATTTGAAAGAGGACGTCATTTTTGGTGTATGGGGAGTCTTCCTTACCTTAGCCGCCTAGTTCTCCTCTTCCTTACCGGGGCTTCTTCCTTACTTGGGTATCCTTCCTATCTCCCTCTTCTTAATTTTCTTCCATGCATATTCTTTTGAATTGGTAGTAAGCTTGTTAATCATGTAACTAAAGTCTCAAATCAACAAGAAAGAAAAGAACTAAACTAAATTGGAAAACTGAAATCCCGTCCATGGCCAATGGGTGCAAATTGTTGGTGAGATGGGCAGCCGTAAACAAGTTTGCAAGTCTTCCCCTCACACCCCCAACGACCCCTCTGGTTACTGGGTCGAAGGGATGTCTCGCCACGTCCTAGGTTTTCCGGTGGGTGGCAGAATTGCAGCTGTGACGGGCGGAGTTGCAAGGGTGATGGAAGTGGCGACGTTTTGCTGCAATAGGTGCTGTAATGGACATTTAGACGGGTAGACATCAGTTGTGCTTCGTCGACAGCATCATGGGTTCTTTCACAGTAGTTCAGGCCACTGGAACAGTCCACAATGGATGACCTTGTCGCCTAAATTCATGGTGGCGAAGTGCAGAAGTGGGAAGAACGACCATACTCCATGCAACGTCCAAAGGTGGCCAATCTTTCCAAGTTTTGATGCCAGCCTAAGGTCGTGGAACATCCGAATTGGAGCAAGGTGCAAGAAAGGATGGGTCTTGAGCCTGGGAGAAGAGGAATATGCTTGGTTTGGTGCAGGACGGCATCTTGAATCGCTGCTGTAAAACACATACATGAGGCTTCCTCGCTTGCTGATTTTATCTTGTTGTTGATGCTTTTTTGGGATGTTTAAACGGTGGTTTAATTAGGTGCCAAGATAAGGGTTGGAGGAGAAGGATGAACCTGTTTTTGTAGAAGAGAAGAATGGTGACGGGAAGAAGAAGAAGAAGAAGGAGGGTGGTAGTTTTGAAAACCCAGTGCCACCGGTGATCCGAATGGTGGGCAGGGTTAGCAGACCCGAGAGAGCAAGGGGAGTATCCAAACCCAGTGCCACCGGTGAGTCTGACAAGTGGTGCTGCTAGCGATTGATTATAGTGACTGTGACACTGTGTAAAATTTTAGAAAGAATGGAGCTGAGATATTTATTTGAGGGATCGATCCAATGAAGGCCGGTAGCTGGATTGGCATTACCGAAAAAGCGTTTAGAGCTCTCTCTGTGCCCCACCACCATCAACTAAGATTGGCAACATGCATGGTTCAAGAGGAAGCAGCTTACTGGTGGAAATCAATCGAGAAAACCACATTCCATCGACACTCGATTTCTTCCATCACGTGGGCAGAATTGGTGGCAGCTATCCTAACCAAACAACTCAACTGCCCATTATTTGGTGAGGGCTGGAAAGCCTTTTTGGCTAACTTAGTTGAGTCAGAGTCAAAACCTAAAGAGTTGTCTATGATTCCTATGGTAGTAGAGTTTCCCGATGTATTCCCAGAAAACGTCCTGAGTTACCTCCTAAGCGGGCAGTAGTGTTCACCATTGACTTAGCACCTAGAACAACACCAATTTCTAAAGCACCATACTGTATGGCTCCAGCAGAAGTCATGGAGTTAAAGAGTCAACTAGAAGAGTTGTGACATGTAGGCTTCATCCGACCAAGTACTTCACCCTTGGGAGCCCCTTACCGAGGATTGATGACTTGTTTGATCAGCTAAAACAGCCGGAGTATTTGCTATAATAGACTTGCGGTCTGGTTATTACCAGTTGTGAGTAAAGGAGTCAGACATACAGAAAATGGCTTTCCGAACTCGGAAAGGACATTAAGAATTTCTGGTCATGCCTTTTTCTCTAAGAAATGCACCAGCAGCCTTTATGTCACTCATGAACACAGTATTCCACACATACCTGGACAAGTTTATTATCTTATTTGTGGATGACATTCTGGTCTATTCAAATAATGAAGAAGAGCAAGTGAAGCACCTGTCTATTACTCTCCAAGTTCTGAGAGAGCATCAACTGTTTGCCAAGCTCTCAAAGTGTGACTTCTGGATGAGGGAGGTTAATTTCCTTGGTCATATTGTCTCAAAGGCTGGAATTGCAGTGGATCCGTCAAAAGTGAAAGCAGTCACTGATTGGCCACAACCTAAGTCAGTCACTGATATCAGAAGCTTCCTTGGTTTAGTAGGTTACTATAGGAAATTCATTAAGGACTTCTCCTTAGTAGTATCTCTGATGGCCAAACTCACAAGGAAGGGGGTCACATTTGAATGGAGTAGTAAGTGTGAGGAGAGTTTCCAGTCTCTAAAGAAGAGGTTAACAACTGCACCAGTCTTGACCCTGTCAAATGGTAATGAAGGATTTGTAGTCTTCAGTGATGCATCTCGGTTGGGTTTTGGATGCGTCCTTGCAAGAAAGTAAGGTGGTGGCCTATGCCTCTCATCAATTGAAGATTCATGAGCAAAATTATGCAACCCATGACTTGGAACTGGCACCAGTGGTTTTTGCCATAAAGATTTGGAGACACTACTTGTATGGAGCCCAGATTCAAAGTCTTCATTGACCACCAGTGTTTGAAGTGTATCTTCACCCTGAATGAACTTAACCTTTGACAGAGGCGGTGGATAGAATATTTGAAGGACTACAACTTCCAAATCTTATACCATCCAGGGAAAGCAAATGTGGTAGCCGACGCAAAGTGGACAAAAGTCTGTAGCTAGCTAGACTTTGGGCCATGTCAGTAGAAGTGGTAACTATCAACCCGGTGGAGCAACTAACAGACTTACTGGCAAATTTGGTTGTTTCCAAAGATTTAGTTGATCGTGTTAAGCTAGCACAAATGAGTGATGAGGAGTTGAATATAATGTTGGACAAGATTCTTGACATTGTAGCTGATTCTAATAGTGTGATCAGATTTGGAAGAAGGTTGTGTGTACCCAAGGATAATGCACTAATGCGGAATATCTTGGAGGAGGCTCATCACTCAAAGATCTCGATACACCCTCGATTTACTAAAATGTATTAGGATTTAATGCGAACATACTGGTGGATTGGGATGAAGAGGGATGTTGTAGATTTTGTCTCTAAGTGATAGACTTGTGAACAGATCAAAGCCCAACATCAACTACCTGGAGGACTATTGCAACCATTAGAAATACCAACGTGAAAATTGGAGTGTGTCACATGCAATTTTATTTCAAAGCTCCCAAGAACTCAAAAGAAGCATGACTCCATTTGGGTAGTTGTGGACTGACTAACTAAGGTAGCTCACTTCATCCCCACGAAATTAATGAGAACGGCGGAATACCTGACAGGATTGTATATTGTCAATATTGTTAAATTGCATGGGATTCTGAAGGAGATAGTCCTCGACTGCAATTGCCTATTCACCTCACATTTCTGGGAAGCTTTCCAAAAAGCAATGGGAACTCAAATTAAGTTTTGTACAGCATATCATCCCCAAACTGATGGTTAGAGTGAGAGTACTATTCAAACTTTGGAAGATTTGTGAAGAGTTTGCATTCTTGACTGGGAGGTGACTCGGAGAAATACTTAGCCTTGGCTGAATTCACCTACAATAACTCTTACCAAGCCAATATAGCAATGGCACCATTTGAAGCGTTACATGGTAGGCCCTGTAGATCTCCATCGTGCTGACTAGAGTCTACCGAAGTAGTTATAGTCGGGGCAGAGATAGTGTGGGAAGCATCTGAAAATGTGAAACTCATTCAGCAAAGACTTAAGGTAGCTTAGGATCGACAAAAGAGTTATGTTGATACTCGAATGAAGGACCTAGAGTTCCAAGTTGGGGAGTTTGTGTACCTAAAGACATCTCCTACGAAGGGGGTGATCAGATTTAAAATATCAAGGAAGTTGAAGCCAATATTCGTAGGACTGTTTCCCATCCTAGATCGAGTTGGGAATTGTGCATATAGACTAGCATTACCACCATGCCTAGTGGGAGTACACAATGTTTTCCATGTGTCAATGCTAAAGAAATATGTATGAGATGAAGATCATATCATCACCAATTTTAAAGACTTAGAGGTACAACAAAATTTAACCAACAAAGAAAAGCTGATCCATATGCTGGCAAGAGAAATAAAGACACTCAAGAAACAAGGAAATTCCTTTAGTAAAAGTATTGTGGAAAAATCAGGGGTCAGAGGAAGCTACATGGGAAACTGAACAAGATATGGCAAGGAAATACCCTAGCATTTTTGTGGCATGGGAGTTTTATATTTGTAGTAACATGAACTGATCCTGTAGAAATTAATAAAGTTAATCATAATTGTTCTGTTGCTTGTTATGATATTTCGGGGATGAAATATTTCCAAGTTGTGGAGATTGTAAAGACCATGAAAATTTTTTTTTGACTCGGATGCGGTCTAGGAAGGACCGAACGTGTTATATTCCTTACCTAGTTAATTCTACACGGTTAATTATTTACCCATTTTATTATTTACCCGGTTAAATGAAATACGGGTCTAGGGGTGTCTTCACATACCCTAGCCGTCATTTTCATCTTTTATAAATTTGAAAGAGGACGTCATTTTTGGTGTATGGGGAGTCTTCCTTACCTTAGCCGCCTAGTTCTCATCTTCCTTACCGGGGCTTCTTCCTTACTTGGGTATCCTTCCTATCTCCCTCTTCTTAATTTTCTTCCATGCATATTCTTTTTAATTGGTAGTAAGCTTGTTAATCATGTAACTAAAGTCTCAAATCAACAAGAAAGAAAAGAACTAAACTAAACTAGAAAACTAAAATCCCGTCCATGGCTGACGGGAGCAAAGCGAGATGGGCAACTGTAAACAAGTTTGCAAACCCTCGATGACCCCTCTAGTTGCTGGGTCAAATGGAAGGCTCGCCATGTCCTTGGTTTTCTGGTGGGTGGCAGAATTGCAGCTGTGATGGGGCAGAGTTGCAAGGGTGATGGAAGTGGCGACGTTCTACTGCAATAGGTGCTATAATGGACATTCAGACGGGTAGACACCAGTTGTGCTTCATCGAGAGCATCATGGGTTCCTTCATAGCAGTTTAGGTCACCGAAACAGTCCACAACAGACGACCTTCGCGCCTGAATTCATGGTGGCGAAGTGCAGAAGTGGGGAGAACGACCATACTCCATGCAATGTCCAAAGGTGGCCAATCTTTCCTGTTTTGATACCAGCCTGAGGTCGTGGAACATATGAATTGGAGCAAGGTGCAAGAAAGGAGGGGTCTTGAGGCTGGGAGAAGAGGAACATGCCTGGTTTGGTGCAGGATGGCGCCTTGAATCGCTGCTGTAAAACACGCACATGAGGCTTCCTCGCTTGCTGATTTTATCTTGTTGTTGATGCTCTGTTGGGATGTTTAAATGGTGGTTCAATTGGGTGACAAGATAAGGGTTGGAGGAGAAGGATACACCTCTTTTTGGAGAAGAGAAGAATGGTGACTGGAAGAAGAAGAAGAAGAAGGGTGGCAATTTTGTAAATATGGGTTGACTTGATACCGACTTGAGTTAAAAAAATAATACGAACTCGTAATAAGTCTTTAAAAATAATAATTTTAATGGGTTATTAGTAATGTTACTAAACTAATTAATTATTGTACGAAAATTTATTATCTCTAAAGAAAATATACTAATAATAATAATTAAATACTTGTTTATGAATTAATAATTACTTTATTATTTGTTAAGTGTTAATTATGATTTAGATAATTAATTTAAAACGTAAAGTAGGACTTCAATAATTATGTCACATGAATAATTAGTTATCTCACTATATTTGTTGATAATTTAATATTTAATATTTTTGAAAATGATATATATTAGATATTTAGCTGCATGCATTCATACACGATTAAAATTATACTTAAGTATAATTTTATGTTCTTGTTCAGATTAGGATCGTTGGTTGTAGCTGCAAGTTCGAAATATCCAGGTCCGTATAATCATTTGAAATGTTGTACTTTCCCTTGTTGGCAGCCCTAGTCGGCCTGAGCAAAGATTTGACCACCATGCGCGGGAACGCAATCAGGGTTAAGGAATTGACTCAATTCGACACGGGGCAGCACCTTTAAAATTAATATGTGTGTCCGTATAATTATTTGAAATGTTGTTTTGTCTGTATAATTATTTGAAATGTTATATTTTTCCAAACTGGTATAATTATATAAAATGTTGTATTTCTCCAAACTGGTATAACTATATGAAATGTTGTATTTTCCCAAATCGGTAGCCTGGTCGGCACTAATCTTAGAATGAGCTGGGAGACAATTTCTAATCTCCGAATGAATTGGGAGGCCATGACTAATCTCAAAATGAATTGGGAGACCACCTAATCTCAGAATGAGCTGGGAGACGATGTCTAATCTAATAATGAGTTGGGTGACGACTTTTACTAATCGTAAAATGACGTGAGTGACAAATTACTAATCTCAAAATGACCTGAGAGATAATTACTAAAGACTTGTGTAATAATAATAATAATAACGAGTGAAATGATAATAAGATATTATATTGACTTGTTCAATTTAATTATGCGGCTTAGTGGTTTTATCACTAACGCTAAATTGCCTCCGCAAGTGAGCAGCATTGGAGTGAAGAATAGAAGTGTGGTTTGTGGTTCTTTTACCAACCTAGGTATGGTGAATCGATAATAAAAAATTGGACTACCTTATTATTTTCTTGTGTTATAAATGTGGCTATGGGAAACGGTCCGAGATTGTAAGACAGTTATTTTATATTTTAGAGAACATGATTTATTGTTATGAGACTTATTTGCTATATTTAAATTCATGTTCTAGAATGCTACATTTGCATTAACTATATTTTTAAGTAACACCCGGTCCGGTTCAAGTGGGTTGTTACACTTGGGCTAGGGCTTGCAATGGGCCAAGTGTAGGTATTTCGGGTAAGAAATTTTCTAAGGTGGGTGGATTGTGAGATCGCTCAACTTTAGTCCCACATTTAATGCCTACAGGACAATGATCCAGTTTATAAGTGGGAATGGACTATAGATCTTTACCTTCGGTTAACCATTTTAAAGGAATGACTTAGGCTCATTAAGTTGCACTTTGGGCCGGGTCATTACAAATGGTACTAGAGCAACTTGGTTATGTGTTAGATGGTGGGCTGGACTAGGGACGGTGGCTAGGCTGGTGGTCACAGGCCAAAGAAGGTCGTGAGATGGGGCTAGCAATGGGCCAAATGTAGGAATTTCGGGGACAAAATTTCCTAAGGTGGGTGGATTGTGAGATCCCTCAACTTTGTCCCACATCTAATACCTATTATTAGAAGATCTTGTTTATAAGTGAGAGTGAACTATAGATCTTTAACTTGGGTTAACCAGATCCTATTTATAAGTGAGAATGGACTAGAGACATTTAACTTGGGTTACCCATTTTAAAGAAATGTCTTAGGCCCATTACGTTGCACTTTGGGCAGGGTTGTTACAAATGGTATCAGAGCAATCTAGTTTTGTGTTAGATGGTGGGCTGGACTGCAAACGTTGGCTAAGGCTGCCTGTAAAGATTGTGAGAAAATTTTTTTTTGACGTGGATGCAGTCAGGAAAGGATCGAACGTGTTATATTATTTACCCGGTTAATTATCATATTTTATTATTTACCCATTTATTTACCCGGTTACCTGGTTAAGTGAAGTATGGGTGAATCGATATGATTGGTCATCACGATCATTATGATCATTAGTCAACCAGTCATGGTTTGACCTAAGGCCAAACCCTCGGTCTTGGGTGGATGACAACTTGGTGAGTGGGAGGAAAAAAGAGAATGAACTTTAGCCAAGTGATACCTATTCATGAATGGGCGGTAGGGTAGGGTGTAAGAATTTAATTGAGGGACTCGTTGAGTTGTATATATATATAGTTGTTAGGATTGTGGGAAATCCTTTTCCCTAGCCGTCCACTCCTTCTTGTCTGGTCTCTGTCCCAGGAACCCTCCTCATTGCTGAGTGAGTATCTCATCCCTTTTCTTACTTCTTTTACATTAGGACTCTTGCATGCATATTTTTCATTGATAGTAAGGTTGTTAATCATGGGAATTAAAGTTGTAAATCAACTAGAAAAGAACTAAACTCAACTGAAATTGGAATCCCGTCCATGGGCGGGTAGCCTGAAACTTTGGCAAGATGGGAGACCGTAAGGGCAATTGCAAGGCAGTCCCTCACACTCCGATAGCCTCTCTTGTTGCTGGGTCGAAGGGAGGGCTCGCCACATCCCTGGCATTCCGGTGGGTGGCGGAATTGCAGCTGTGAGGGGGCGAAGTTGCAAGGGTGATAGAAGTGGAGACATTCTGCTACAATTGATGCTGTTATGGAAGCTTCAGAGGGGCAAACCCCGGTTGTGTTTCGTCAACAGCATCATGAGTTCCATCATAGTAGTTCAGGCCGCCGGAATAATCCACTATAGACCACCTTATTGCCGGAATTCATGGCAGCGACGTGCAGAAGTGGGGAGAACAACCATACATCAAGCAACGTCCAAAGGTGGCCAATGTTTCCTGTTTTTATGCCAGCCTGAGGTTGTGGAACATCTGAATTTGAGCAAGGTGCAAGAAAGGAGGAGTCTTGAGGCTAGGAGAAGAAGAACAGGCTAGGAGTTGGGTCCATGGTGCAGCACATGCTCGTCTTGGATAGCTGCTGTAAAACACGCACATGAGGCTTCCTCGCTTGCTGATTTTATCTTGTTGCTGCTTTGTTGGGATGTTTAAATGGTGGTTTAATTGGGTGCCAAGATAAGGGTTGGAGGAGAAGGATGAACCTTTTTCTGGAGAAGAGAAGAATGGTGACGGGAAGAAGAAGAAGAAGAAGGGTGGCAGTTTCGTAAATATGGGTTGACTCGATACCGACTCGAGTTAACAAAATAATACGACCTCGTAAAAAATCTTTAAAAATAATCATTTCAATGGGTTACTCGTAATGTTACCAAACTAATTAATTATTGTACGAAAATTTATTATCTCAAAAGAAAATATACTAATAATAATAATTAAATTCTTGTTTATGAATTAATAATTACTCTATTATTTGTTAAGTGTTATTTATGATTTAGATAATTAAATTAAAATGTAAACTAGAACTTAAGTAATTATGTCACATGAATAATTAATTATCTCACTAGATTTATTGATAATTTAATATTTAATATTTTTGAAAATGATATATATTAGATATTTAGCTGCATGCATTCCTACTCGAATAAAATTATACTTAAGTATAATTTTATGTTCTCATTCAAATTAGGATCGTTGTTCCCAGCTGCGAGTTAGGAATATCCAGGTCCGTATAATCATTTGAAGTGTTGTACTTTCCCTTCTTGGCAGCCCCAGTCAGTCTAAGCCCAGATTCAACCACCATGTGCTGGAACGCAATCAGGGTAAAGGAATCGAGTCAGTCCAACACGGCGCTGCAACTTTAATGTTACTATGTGGTCTGCATAATTATTTGAAATGCTATATTTTCCCAAACTGGTATAATTATATAAAATGTTTGATTTCCCCAAACTGGTATAACTTTATGAAATGTTGTATTTTCACGAACCGGTAGCCTTGTCAACACCTAATCTCAGAATGAGCTGGGAGACAATTTCTAATTTCAGATTGAACTGGGAGACCATGACTAATCTCAAAATGAATTAGGAGACCACCTAATCTCAGAATGAGCTGGGAGACAATTTCTAATCTCAAAATGAACTGGGAGACCATGACTGTAATGACCCGCCATTTTTTCACAATACTATGGGCCCAGCTGGCTAGGCGTTACTCGAAAGTAAACCAAAACAACCCTGTAACGACCAAATTAAACCGAACCAACCCTGTAACGACCAGCCCTAACCAGTCCGGGTGTTACTCCACAGTCTTGGATCGTTTCCCAAAGCCACATGTATAACACAAGAAAATAAAAGGAAGTCCAATTTATTATCCATTCTCCTACCCTGAGTTCGTAAAAGAACCACCAACCATAATTGTAATTTTTCCTAGGTGAGCTGAAATCAAACAATCTTGATTAGCCTACATACCCATGTCGGGATCAAGCTCAATGTAGTTCTACAGGCTCTCAGGTCATTCTGAGATTAAAAGTTTGTCTCCCAGTTCATTCTGAGATTAGGTGGTCTCCCAGTTCATTTTGAGATTAGGTGGTCTCCTAGTTCATTCTGAGATTAGGCGGTCTCCCAGTTCATTCTGAGATTATGTGGTCTCCCAGTTCATTCTGAGATTAGGTGGTCTCCCAGTTCATTCTAAGATTAGTCATTATTGGCTGTCAGACCCATTCTGACATATCCATTTTTGGCTATCAGGTCATTCTGACATATCTATTTTTGGCTATCAGGTCATTCTGACATATCCATTCTTGGCTGTCAGGTCCATTCTGACATATCCATTTTTGGTTGTCAGGTCCATTCTGTCATATCAATTTATGGCTGTCAGGTCCATTCTGACATATCCATTTATGGCTGTCAGGTCCATTCTGACATATCCATCTGACATATCCATTTTTGGCTGTCAGGTCCATTCTGACATATCCATTAACAAAACACAAAACAAACACCCGACCCCAAAGACTCGCAGCAGTTCATACCAAGCAGTCGACAGGAAACCCATGCATAAGACGTTAGGGATCTAGCACCTTAACAAAGGCGTCTCCAACAAAACTTTGCATGCAAGAATCCAAATGGAAACAAATAAGATGAGGGATGAAATACTCACGTAGTATTGGGGAGGTCGTCTGGGACGGAGATGATCCTAAAATACTCCCTCCTCCTGCATATATATACACTTCAACCATTCCCTCCAATAAATTCTCTTACCCCATCATCCATTGGTATTTCCGGTTCAACGAGCCCCTTCATTAAATTCTCACATCCCATCATCCATTGGTATTTCCTAGGTTCAACGAGCCCCTTCATTAAATTCTCACAGCCCATCATCCATTCATGAATAGGTATTTTCTAGGTGACCTTAAGTCGAACCATGACCAGTCGACTTGATAACCAACCATATCGGTTCATCTATATTTATTTCATAATATTTAGGTTCTAATCGTGTAATAAAAATCCTGGTTTTTATAATGAGTAATCTCAGAATGAGCTGGGAGACGATTTTTAATCTCAGAATGAGTTGGGAGACGACTTTGACTAATCTCAAAATGACCTGAGAGACAAATTGCTAATCTTAGAATGACCTGAGAGATAATTACTAAAGACTTGTGTAATAATAATAATAAAAATGAGTGAAATGATAATTGGGATGATATTGACTCGTTTAATATAATTATGCGGCTTAGTAGTTTTATCACTAACGCTGAATTGCCACCGTAGGTGAGCAGCATTGGAGTGAAGAATAGAAGTGTGGTTGGTGGTTCTTTTGCCAACCTAGTTATGGTGAATCGATAATAAAATATTGGACTACCTTATTATTCTCTTCTGTTATAAATGTGGCTATGAGAAACGGTCCGAGACTTTGGAACAGTTATTTTATATTTTAGAGAATATGATTTATTGTAATGATTTATAATATATTATATTTTTGTGTAACACCCAGTCCAGTTTGGGCGGGTCGTTACCGGTGGTATCAAAGCCAAGTTTCCCACTAGCTCACAAATTATGACTCAAGTACCTTGTTGAAAAGTCCAATAATTATCTTTTCCCACTGTGTTGTGTTTTGAATTAACAAATTCATTCGCTGATAAACCTAAGTCCTAATTGAAACAAAAAAATACTAATGAACCATGATGGTTCGACATTTTAGATGGCAGACACTCGTAGACAGCCAAACCGAGCTACTCCGCCCAATGCGAACACCGAGAATGTATTGGCTCAGATCCTGACGGCCATACAGGGACTGATGCAGGCTTTAGAAAATACAAATTCAATGGTTAAAAATATTGTTCTGCGGTTACCGTGAGTGGTAGCAGGGCATGGAGCCTCAACTCAATAGTGGGTCCCAGAATCACCCTAGATGGTGGTCGGGGAGTGCCCAAGGGTGGGCAGCCTGAGCAAACCCAGGCGAGCAAGGGAGCATCCAAACCCCGTGCCACCGGTAGTCTGACAAGTGGTGCTGCCTGTGGTTGATGATAGTGACCGCCACACTGTGGAAAAATTTAGAAAGAATGGATTTGAGGTATTTATTGGAGGGATCGATCCAATGAAGGCAGAGAGCTAGATTGACATTACCGAAAATTTGTGTAGAGCTCTATCTGTGCCCCACCACCATCAAGTGAGATTGGCAACATGAATGCTTCAAGAGGAAGCATCTTACTGGTGGAAATCCATGGAGAAACCACTTTCCATCGGCGTGAGATTTCCTCCATTGCATGGGTAGAATTTGTGGCAGCTTTCAATGGACAATATTTTCTGGAGCCAGTTGTCTAGAAGAAAGCATTGGAATTCATCAGTTTGGTTCAGGGTTAGAATTCAGTCCGAGAATATGCCAAGAAATTCTTACAGCTGGAGTGTTTTGCACCTGGGATTCTTGCAACTGATAAGGCAACAGATGACAAATTCTTTTAGGGATTGAAGCCAGAATTGAGAGGTAAGATTGCTACAGCACCAAGGAGTACATTAACTGAGTTGATCGACTCAGCCACTACTCAAGAGTTGGTGTTTGAATATGACCGTGCAGAGAAGCAAGGAAAGGTTACTCCTCAGCACAAGAATGCCAACCTTGTTAGTAACCAAAATAGGTCAGCCGAACACCAATAGTAGAACTACCAAGGGAACATAGAGGGGAACCTTAAAAGGAAGTTTGAGGATATCCCGTGGAAGCGGTGTCAAAATTGCAAGAAGATGCATTTGGGGAAATACAAGGAGCCCCATAGGTGCTTCAACTGTGGAAGAATGGGACACATACAGAGGGAGTGTCGTCAACCTCCAAAGCAACAACAGGAGCAGCCTGAGAAAGGGAAGGCACTAGCTCCTTTAGCTACCTGGCACCTGCACAACCGGCAGACAAAGGGAAGGCAAAGCTCTATGCAGTTGAAGTCGAGGAAGATGAGGCAGATGAACACACTGTCCAAGGTAAAATTCTAATTCAAGGAGTCGTGGTGGATATTTTATTTGATTTGGGGTGTACACATTCATTCATATCATATCAAATAGTCAAGAGGTTAGGACTCGAACCATCTCCCTTATCTAAGGCCTATAGAGTCACTACTGCAACGGGAGACGGTGAAGTCACAACTTTAGGAGTGACTAACCTATCCTTAACTATACAAGTGAAACCCTATGTGTGGAACTTTATCATATATGGGGTAAAAGGGTATGATGTACTATTGGGAATGGACTGGTTGTCTGCACACCAGGCTTTTCTTGACTATAAAGGCAAGAGAGTGGTGTCAAAACCTTGTAATTGTGAGATGGGAGTCATTTTCAACGGGTCATCGCATGATCCATCTTCTTGTATCGTGTAGATTGGTGAGGCAGTCGAGTTGTTTGGTGAGGGTTGTAAAGCCTTTTTGGCTAACTTAGTCGAGTCAGAGTCAAAACCCAAAGAGTTGTCCATGATTCCTGTGGTAGCAGAGTCTCCCGATGAATTTCCAGAAGAAGTTACAGGGTTACCTCCTAAGCGGGCAGTGGAGTTCGCCATTGACTTGGCACCTGGAACAACACCAATTTCTAAAGCACCATACCTTATGGCTCTAGCAGAACTCAAGGAGTTAAAGAGTCAACTAGAAGAGTTGTTGTAGGTAGGCTTCATCATACCAAGTACTTCACCGTCGGGAGCCCCTGTTCTTTTTGTGAAGAAGAAAGATGGATCACTTCGGTTGTGTATTGACTATCAAAAAATCTATCAAGTGATAGTCAAGAATTGGTACCCCTTACGAAGGATTGATGACTTGTTTGATCAGCTAAAAACAGCCAGAATATTTTCTAAGATAGACTTGCGGTCTGGTTATCACTAGTTGCGAGTAAAGAAGTCAGACATACAAAAATGGCTTTCCAACTCGGTATGGACAATATGAGTTTCTGGTTATGCCTTTTGGTCTAATAAATGCACCAGTGGCCTTTATGTCACTCATGAACACAGTATTCCACACATACTTTGTAACACCCCA